>PVKN010007118.1:0-27213 GCA_004027915.1 Capromys pilorides
TCTCTGAGCTCAGAATGCCACCCTGGACGGCCAGAGAGATGTCCAAACGCAGGAAGGAGCGTGTGGCATGCGACTCGGACACCAGCACTCAGGCCCAAGCAGAGGGGCAGACACGGCCTACTACACCACAGGCGCTCGCGGCTCGCACCTTGGGCGCAGCCAGCCAGGCTGTAAGCGCGGCATGGGCCTCATTTTTCTGCTGAGAAATCTCAAAGCTGGAGATGCCACCGGGCCGGTTTGTCTTGATTGCTGCTGCTGCCAGGCATAGGTCAGTTAGGTACTGGTTAGATATATGCGTGATAATAAAAATGAAACCAATGTAGGAGTTAAATAGAATGGACTGGACACGATTTTGCTGGAGCGGTGGGATGCTCCAACTCTGGGCTGTGGGGATGCATGTCCAACTCAGCCAAAATGCTAATGGCTGCCTGGTGTGGGGGTACTTGCCCCCGTAATCCCATCACCAGGGTAATCCCAGCACCAGGGAGGCCGAAGCAGCAGTTGGAGGCCAGCCTGGGCTCCATCACGAGACCCCGTCTCCAAAAATTTAAAAGAAAAAGAAGCGAATCATATACTTATCATAAATATGTTTATTCACCATAAAGTCCTACACCTTGTAATGCTTCACACAGCCACACAATGTCAGCAAAGACAACCAGGAAGGATTTTTTCATAAACCTGTTTTCCTGGATCAGAAGCTGCCAGCCCGCAGATGTAATGGCCTTGGGTGCAGAAATTCCTTTGCTCTGGGTTCCAAGCGCTTGAAGTTATCAAACACCAGAATCAGGTGCCAGGAAGAAGAAAATTTTCCAGTGATGGGTAGAAACCATCAATAGTGATGGAACCTATCAAATCATTTTGTCTTTTCTATATTCAATAAGATCTCATACTACAATAATTTTCAGTACATGAACTAGAAATGCACTGTTATCAAAACTATTGAAATTATTTAATAACAATTTTAAATTATTCATTCATGTTGACATATTTTGGAAATTTATTTTACAACATATTTCACATCTATCTATCTATCTATCTATCTATCTATCTATCTGTCTATAGCTCCCAGATTTATTGAGGTATAATAGAAAAAAATTTTAAAGATCCTTTCGTAACTGTGTATTTCACTAGGGAGTGAGCCCAAGGTGTTCACACTGAGCTACGCTTTCATTTTTATTTTGAAACGGTTCTCACTATATTGCTCAGGCTGGGCTCAAACTGCATTTCTGTTGCCTTAACATAGAGTAGCCAAGAATTCCTGCATTTGAGATCACACCTAGCATGCCTGTAATCCCAGCACTTAGGAGGCTCAGGCTGGAAGATCACTGTGAGTTCGAGACCAGCCTGGGCTACAAAGTGAACTCAAGGCCAGCCTGAACTGCATAGTGAGACCCTGTCTCAAAAAAACAAACAAAAAAAAAAAAAAAGAAAGAAAGAAAGAAAAGAAAAAGCAGGCATCCTTCATGCTGCTCTTAGACTGTCTCCAGCACTGGTTTCCGCTGCTGCATTCCTGTCATTCTTTTGATTGAGGGTGGGCTTTTAAAGGACAGATGATCCCGGGGCACAAAGGTATGCACCTGTTGTCTCAGCTGCTGGGGAGGCTGAGGCTATAATCATTTTTGACTCCATTTGAAACCAAAGGTGAAAGGCAGCAGGATTTAAATACCAGCTGCCCCAGTAGAAGCATTTGAGCAATTAATGATAGTGAAAAAGTATTTGATTTTTTGAGCTCACACTGAGAATTGAACCCAAGGAGCACTGAGCTACATCCTGAGTCTTTTTCTATTTATTTATTTATTTATTTATTTATGTGGGGGATTGGGGTTCGAACTCACGACCTTGCACTTGCCAGGCAGGCACTTGTGCCATGGAGCTATCTCCCCATCCCCACTTATTTATTTATTTCTGAGATAGTCAGTAGTCCAGGTTGGCCTTGAACTATCTATGTAGCTAAAGCTGGCCTTAAGATCCTCCAGCCTCAGCCTTTCTTGGGAAGTACTGGGATTATAGGCATGCATCCTGTCTCAGTTACTCTTTTCTTGTTGCTGGGACAAAATACCCAACACCCAAAATTAAGGAAGGAAAGGTTTATTTAGCTCACAGTGGATGATTCAGTCTATACTCAGCTGGCTCCAAGGCAGAGTGGCACATGACACAGAACAGCTGTGCTTGGCTGGCAGCAGCAAAGAGCAAAGGGAGGGGCAGCTAGCCAGTCTCTCTCCCTTCCTTACGTTGTAATCCAAATTACCTGCCCCAAGGTGGGTGCAGCACCCTCACCCACAATAATCTCGCACTCCAGAAGCCGCCCCCATGACTGCTTGAGGCTTTGGGGGGACACCTAGACGCAAACCATGACACACACCATGCCTAGTTTTTCTGTTTTGAGACAGTCCCAGTAACTTTCCCAGTCTGACCTCGGACCCGCTATCTTCACACCTCCGTCTCCTCAGAGGCTGGGACTACAGATGTGCACCCAGTGATGAAGGGAGGTTTTCATAATGTGATTTTGTGACTGAATCTATGCATCGGTGGCAGGGCCCTAAAGATTCTCTGCAGCACCCCACAGTAGCTCTTCTTCTTTACTTTTTGTCATTACACTGGGCTTCCTGTTCCTAAGCTCACCAGTGTGCCAGCTTTCCCTGCACTCCCAGCTGCTGACAAGTCATGTTTCTTTCTTTTTTCTTTCCTTTTTTTTTTTTTTTTTTTTTTTTAAATGGCCGGCTCAGCCTGCCCTGGTGGTGGGACTGGTGCAGCATGTGGTGCCTGGGATCCAACCGCAGTCCCAGCAGTTGCCTAAGCTTGCCTAAGCAGGTGCTTCAGATCGATGAACCATCTCACTGGCCTAAAACCGTGAACTATAGGCCAATCTCTCTCTCTCTCTCTCTCTCTCTCTCTCTCTCTCTCTCTCTCTCTCTCTCTCTCCTTTGTTTTTTTGTTTCTTGATTAGAAAGCCAAATGGCCCCTTGAAAAGGTGGATTTGGCCTCCACTCTTCAAGATTCTGATGTCAATAAAATCCACTTAGGTTATAACAGTTCAAACATCTCAGAAAGATGATGGATGGAACCAGGTAAACAACACAAAACAGCCCTGCCTGTCCCAAAACTCTGACATTTGAGATGCTGAATGTGTGTTAGCACTGGCTGGGAGGTGGCGGAAAGTTAGGAAAGTTCAGGGAGGAAGGTGTGTGCAATATGTGCAATGTGTTCAAGTAAATTAACAGTGACACGGTTAATGTTCTAAAAGCAGGAACTTCAGCTGGGCGTGGTGGCACACGCCTGTACTCCCAACGCTTGAGAGGCTGAGGCAGGAGGATTGGTGTGAGTTTGAGACCAGCCTGGCTACAAAAGGAAGTTCAAGGCCAGCCTGAACTGCATGGCAAGACCCTGTCCTAAAAAGACAATAAATAAATAAATATTAAAATAAAAATAAAAGTAAAAATAAAATAAAATCAAGAACTTCAAATATTTCCTTATTCCAACTTGTGTGTCAATCTTGAAGGTTCCTGAATGTAAACTATTCAAAAACACAGAACCTAATGGTTGCTCTATTATTAAATTAATCTGAGAAGTGACCCTAAGTGCCACAGAGCTTTTCATCTCTAGTTATACTTTCTTGAGAGGATGAGTCAAATATTTAAAATATAAAAACATCCTTGGGCTGGGGAGATAGCTTGATGGTCTAAGCGCCTGCCTGGCAAGCATAATGACTTGGGTTTGATCTTGGGTACCGCGTGCCATGCAGGCCCTAGACCCTCAGGTGCACCGTGCTGGCCCCAGGATCACATGTGGTGGCACACACCTATAATCCCAGTGCTGGGGAGGCTGAGACAGGAAGAACACTATGAGTCTGAGCTGCATAGCCGAACTCTATATCAAATAAATAACCAACCAAACATACAAATATCCTTGCTCTCCCACCATGCGTGAGGCTTCCCTTCCAAGTATTATCAGTGGCTTCTCCGCTGGGACTCTGTTCAGTCTGCTCCCTACGATGCCAGATTTTAATGATGAACTCAGAATACAACTGCACACTGGCCATGGTGGCACACAAGTCACACGCAGGACTGTTTGACCTGTGTCTCATGTTCCACTGTCGTCTAACCACACAAAAATAATCAGAAATGATGAAAGCAAAACTGGAGCTCGATGATTCATCTTAAAGTCACTTATCTGTTAAAAACATATGACCTGGAGTAAGTTATCAAGATGCTTTAGCACGTGGCTTTCCCATTTCGAGTACCCGTGTGCCTCAACATCCTTGGGCAATCTGTGGTTAGGCGATTTCCTTGTCAGGTCTTGTCAGATAGCTGGGCATGATCTTGCACACCTGCAGTCCCAGAGCTTGGGAGGATCTCTGTGTGAGGCCAGCCTGGGCCATGTAGTAAGACCCTGTCTCAAAAAGCCACAACTTTCTCCTAAAAAATTTATGGTATGGTGCAGGGAGATAGCTCAGTGGAATAAGTGCTTGCCTGGCAAGCACAAGGTCCTGAGTTCAATCCCTGGTACCACAAAAAAAAAAAAAAAAAAATTATGGAATTATGCTCCTCTCCCATTCTACTTTATCTAAGACTTCTCAGAGTTACTATGTAACTCACCGACTACGCCAGAGAAAGCTGCTCTTTCCTCTATACCACCATGGGTTTTGGCGCGCCCTTGGAGAGTCCACAGCAGAGAAGGAATGCCACGTGCCATGGTTTGAAGTATTGATGAAGAAAAGATGACTCCAGAAGAGGGGCCATAGAAATACCCCATGTGCAAGAAGCAGCTCTGATGTTAAGTTCACGCCTGGTGCTCACCCTGGGTGAGTGCAACATTTAGGAGCAGTCGTGACATAGGAGGAAACTGAGGCAAGCCTTGCTCTGAACCATACAGTTCATGTTTCCTAACATTAAGGTGCTTCAGAGATATGTACGGAATTTTTAAAAAAGTGCTAGATCTATAGAATATGAGGTACAAGAAGCATACAGACACACTCTTTATCCTTTGCCATTTTTATTATGAGTCTCCTTCTATGGGTCACTGCAGGGGTAGCTGTTAGGAAGGGAGCAACATAGTCAGAGGGAAGTGGGGTGGGCCAGGGACAGTTCCTCTTCTTTTGCAGCTGCTCCCCATGGCTCAGATCACCCTCCCCCAATTCTGCATCCTGCTGGATCACCAGAGGCATTAAGTTTTTGTAGGAGCTCAAACCCTTCTATGAACTACACATGTGAGATATCTGCGTTCTGAGCTCCTTATGAGAATCTCGTGCCTGATGATCTGAGGTGGAGCTGAGGCAATGATGCAAGCTCTGGTGAACGTAACAGTACATATTGAAAACATATGCTAACCACCTGGGGTGGGGGTATCTTCCACAGAATTAGTCCCTAATGCCAAAAACACTGAGGAGTATTTTTAGTTGCTCCATTGTCTTCATAGTTGTATTTAAGTCTGTCTGAAATTTGGTTTCCTTATCTATTTTTTATGTATGTATGTATGTATGTATGTGTTATGGCTGGCTCAGCCTGCCCTGGGGGTGGGGCTGGCACAGCATGTGGTGGTGGGGATCGAACTTCGGTCCCTGTGGTTTCCTAAGCTTGTCTAAGCAGGTGCTTTAGACCGCTGCACTATCTCACCAGCTCCTGGTTTTCTTATCTATAACATTTAAGAAGTAAACTATACCTGTAAAATGTCTTTGTGGTGTGTTGTTTTGTTTTGTGTTGTGTGGTATTATATTGTTTTGTTTTGTTGGATGCAGTACTGGAGATTCAACCCCATATCCTTTGCAAAGAGCTACATTCCCGCCACTTCTTTTTATTTAGAGACGGTCTTGCTAAATTACAAAGTTACCCAGATTGGGCTTGAATTTGTGGTCCTCCTACCTCTACCTCTGAGAGTGCTGGAATCATAAGCATGAGCCACTGTTTTATCTTATATAGGGGGTTTGGGGAGTGACTAGATTATGGGTGTGCGATACTGGACCAATCAACTGATTAGCTGAGCATGGTTCTATCCATGGATGATGGTTTACTGAAGGAAGATCCATCTGTGACACGGGTGGCACCACCAGTCAGCTTATAGCCTGGAAGGAATAAAAAAGGAAAGAAGGAAGGCTCATTGCGTCCTGCCTGCTGTGCCATGGACTTTTTCCTCTGTGACGGCCCTCTGCCATGCTGCCCTGCCTTGGAGCCAGCTAACTCTAGAAAGAAGAAACCTGTAGACTGGGAGCTGAAACAAATCTTTCCACCTTTAATTTTTGGGTATAGTAATATGAGACACGCCTGACTGATATCCTGACAAGCAGGAAACAAAAAACAGAGCCAGGGAGGGCTGCTGTCTGTTGTAGGTCTTGGTTACGACTGCAGATAGCAGCTTCTCTTGCTGGCGTCCTGTTTGTTGACCTCTTGCTTGGGATGTTAATGGTTGTCTCCTCCCCTGCTTGAAGTGTTATCTGTTAGCATCTGTCTGAACCTAGAGTTAGATAAACAGTAGAAGACATAGTGATTTATAATCTGTATTCACCAAAGTAATTACGCACATTCCATAGCCTGCTTCTAGCCATCAATAAAAGTGAGCTGTTTCTGCAGCTCTGGGCTCACTTTGAAAGAGACAAATCTCAGTGAGTCCTCTGAAGCATATTCATCGGGTCTTCTCGTCGTTTCTTTCGGCACCGACTCACAACATACACCATGTGGGTGTCAGGTATTTTTTCTCAGCAATGAGAAAGTAACCAAGACAACCACATTGCCTGGTAAGTTTTAAGACTCTGTTTCAATGAAAATTGTAGCTCTGCCCAGCATCTGGGAGGCTGAGGCAGGTGGATCCGTGCAAATTCAAGACCAGCCTGGGATACAAAATGAGCTCAAGGCCAGCCTAAACTGCATAGTGGAGACGGTGTCTCAAAAAAAAAGGGAGAAACTGTAGCTCTACCATGCCAATAGCGCGTGTTTCATTATCGCATTATTTCCTCCGGATCAGTGTCAGGAATATTTTAAACCAGAGAAATTAATCTGAGCTTTTGCACCTCAGCCTAGGAAAGGTTGAATTGAATTTGTCATCTAGCCCCTGGGAGTCTCAGATCCCACTCAGGGCCATGGTCTCTTCTCTTCTCTTACTTGCCTTCCTCGGTCAGGCAAAGTGACAGCCACAGGGACACAGGCTCCCAAGTACAGTTCTCCTTCCGTCCTGTGCTCTCGCAGCTGGGAGATGCTGAGCATGTGACTTAACCCTTCCTTGCCTGTCTCCCCATCTGGGAAGCAGGAACATCCACACAAGCATGGGCCCTTACAGTCTGAAATGAGGATTAACTGTGTCAGGCGACCCACAGGCCATGGTGTGGCATGGGGTGAGCACTTGCTAAGTGGGAGCTGGGGGCTTGGACTCCAGACAGTGTGGCTGAAGGATCCTAGAACTCACACAGCTGAGGAAAGGCAGGTAGGCATCATGAAGTCGCCAGGAAGCTGGGTGGTGGCAGGGGTGGGGGGGTGGGAGTGCCAGCGACAGAGGGAGAAGGGACACTTTGGACTCAGGTTACCTCAGGAATTGACTGGTTCTCCACGAATGAACCCAGGATCTCGCAGATCTGGACTTCACCCCTGAGTCCTGTCCTGAGGCCTGCAGACCCATTGTCACCCAGCAAGGGCAAAGACCTGCCTTTAGGAGGAAAAAAAAAAAGGAAGAGGAAAAGGAAGTACACGTATGTGGGTGTTATCATCACATGGTCCTCTCAGCCTGTGATGCAAAGCCTTGCATTATGGCTTTCAAAAATATCTTTTTAGGGGCTGGGAAGATAGCTCCGTGGCACAAGTTCCTGCCTGGCAGGTGCAAGGTCGTGAGTTCAAACTTCAGTCCTGCAAAAATAAATAAATAAAATAAAATAAAGTTTAAAAACTAAAAAGTTTTTAAATTTTATTTTATTTTATTTATTTTTGTCTTCTTTTTGAGACAGGGTCTTGCTATGCAGTTCAGGCTGACCTTGAGCTCACTTTTTTGTAGCCCAGGCTGGTCTCAAACTCACACCGATCCTCCTGCCTCAGCCTCCTGAGTGCTGGGACTACAGGCGTGCACCACTATGCCTGGCCTATTTTATTTTTTTAAAACTCATTTATTGTGTTATGGTCAGCTCAGCCTGTCCCGGGGGTGGGGCTGGTGCAGCATGTAGTGCCAGGGATCCAGCCGTGGTACCTGTAGTTGCCTAAACTTTTCTAGGCAGGCGTTTTAGACCGCTGAGCCATCTGGCCAGCCCTAAAAATATCTTTTAAAGTACTGAGCAGGGGATGAAACAGCTGCCAAGCATCCGAAGTGCACTGCTGATGCTGTGTGTTCGCGGCTTGGGCTGAGCACAGTGCTTGCGTGCATTTAAATAGCAGTAAAAGATACTCCCTGTAGCACCCCCACACCAGCTCATGTCACAAAACTGCTACTTAAATACGAAAACAAGTGCTATAATCCCAGCGTCAGTAATTTCTGTATCCCAGTCCAGACCCTAAAATTTCAGGATTGGAAGTGAATACCAACGTGGTGCCAGCTCTGGAGTCTGTGTGGCACTGAGGTACAGGGTGGCAACATTTGTGGACAGCTTCCAGCTTGCCACGCACTGCATTCCACCAGAGGCTTGAGGAGGGACCTGATGTGCAGCTGAACAGAGCATCGAATCGTGCTGATTTACTAGAGAGGGGTCAGCTTCCGGAACACGGCACCGGAGCACGGCTGGAGGCCTGTGTATGCCTGAGTGCTTGGCCCGGCCTGAATGCCAGCACTCTCACAAGCCGTTCTAACCTCGAGGACAATCTAATGCTCACTTGGCATCTCCATGGGTGGACACTGCCCATAACCTGCCCGGCGTTCTTCCCGAACACTTATTTAACATGGATGACCATAAGCTTCCCCCAAAGCCTGGAATCTGCCACGGATCCATGGGCTGAGTATTCACCAGCAACCTCGTGCTTTTAATTCTACCCTTATCACTGTTCGGGCCAGAAACAAACTTCATGAAAATCTGACTATGTAGATGCAGAGTAAATGGGCCGCGAAGAGCTGCAGGCCATTTTTCCTTGCCCTTAAAACAAGAATCAGGGCCGGCAAGATGGCTCAGTGGTATAAAGCGCCTGCTTAGGCAACCGCACGGACTGCAGCTGGATCCCTGGCACCACATGCTGCGCCAGCCCCACCTCCAGGGCAGGCTGAGCCAGCCATAATATAAATAAATAAATAAATAAATAAATAAATAAATAAATAAATAAATAAGGTTTAAAAAAAAGGGGAACGGGCCTATGCTAGGATTGGGGGACCAGTGAACAGAGCACCCAGTGGGTCAGGAACGTATCAGAGCACTGTTGTGAAGCCAGGGCATCAGTGACCCTGGTTCTTGGAGAGGTAAAAACATTTCCTTACTCTTTAAACTGTTGCACTTGGGAAGGGAGACTTCTGTTCATGGTGCACAAATCTTCATCCTGTGAAGTAGCATATTTTGTAGGGTGCACAAAGGCGTATACATTCATACATTCATTTCTCTCTCTCCTCCTTCCCTCTCTCTCCAAGTGAAACTCCCATGGGAGTACTAACCTCCCACAGACCCTCCCTCCAGCTCCTTGGAGGGCAGCATGGCACACCTTCAATCTGTTTTCCCCAACTGGTACCACCTCCTTCTATCACCAGCAGCCACTCCAGGATTCAGTTCCCAATCAGCCTCCTCCTTGAAGCTTTTATTCCATCCCTGACTACAGCTCTCTTATTCCAACATTACTGCTTCTCACTCCCTACATCTTGTCTGCTGGTGCTTAGGTCTCCCCAGGTATACCCTGCACTGTTTACGGTACCTAACTAACAGAAAAGCCCTGCAGTTTTCCTTCACCGGAGGCTTGCCTTTTTGCTTTTCTTCCATGTCTTCTTTCCTCATCTTATTTCTCTGTAGAAGGTCAAAATTGAGATAAAAGAAATTTAGAACTCAGGCTCTGTAGGAAATACTTCCAAAGAAAGCCAAAAATAACATGGCCCACCTTCTGGAAGTCACACGTAAGGATTCTGATGGAACAGGAGCAGCCGCTGGACGCCACACGACAGCTCCTGCTTCTGCTTTCCCTGCACCCAGTCTCAGCTCCACTGCTGAAACTGGGGGGTGGGGGGGCACACCCTTAACAAAGCAGAAGTCACCTCAGAGTCTGCATACAGCCCGTGTTGGGTAAGTGTCAGGGTGAGAGGTGACCCCCACATCATGTGGTCAGAGCTCTGGCTTACGCCTTGAAGCTTTCTACTCTAAAAACAGGATGAGCTGTGGCTACCAAGAACAACACTGCTGTCCCAACTGTTACAAACCTCATCCGTGTGCCAGTGTTGAAGTGAAGGAGGAGTTAAGCTGTTCTGAACTGAAAAATAAAATCTTGAATAATTTTTAAGATTCCTGTTTTTACATTTAAGATCCTTGTCATCACTACCTGCACCATCACCACTATCACTACTATTTTGTGGCTATTAGAGTCAAACCCAGGACACAGCACCTGCCAGGCAAGTGCCCCACCCCTGAGTGGGACCCCTAGACCTAGGGCTGTCTTTCTGATGAAGTAGAAGCAGCATCTGTAAGGACTACAACCCACTGAAGAAACCAGCCAGGACCCTTGAAGGTGTGCAATATAATTCCAGCACGTTTAACTCATTTGAAAATATACTGTCCCTTTCATTAGGGAATATCAAGCCAATACTAAGAACTTCTGCAAGGCTGTTTATATTATGGGACAGAGTAAAAAACTACAACACATATTCTGATATTTAAATAAGTGTCAAATACTATTACAAAGTGCAACCAAAATGGGCTATTAAACACTGTCTTTGACTGGTGTTCAAGAACACAATGCAAGGGCTAGGGAGACAGCTAAGCAGCATGAGTGCCTACCTGGCAAACGCAAGATACTGAGTTTGATTTCTTTTTTTTTTTTTTAACTTTTCTGAGTTTGATTTCTGGTACAGAAAAAAAAAAAAAAAAAGAAAGAAAGAAAGAAAAAGGGCCAGCCAGATAGCTCAGAACACTAAAGCACTCGCTCAGGCAGACACAGCAGCCAGGGTTTGATCCCCAGTGTGCTGTGCTGGCCCTGCCCTCGGGGCATGCTGAGAGAGTGATTGAGACTGGGCATGGTGGCACGTGCCTGTAATCCCAGCACTTGGGAGGCTGAAAACAGGAGAATCAGTAAGAGTCCGATCTACTTAGACCCTGTACACTCTATAGATCCTGTCCTAAATTCATAAAAAAAGAAAGAACAGCAACACAAGCTAGGCGTGGTGGCGCATGCCTAGGATCCCAGCACTCAGGAGGCTGAGGCAGGAGTATCACTGCAAGTTCAAGACCAGCCTGAACTATAAAGTGAGCTCAAGACCAGCCTGAGCTATAAAGTGAGCTCAAGGCCAGCCTGAACTGCATAGTTGAGACCTTGTCTCAAAAAGACCAAAAAACAAAGAACAGCAGTACAGTACTATATTTTCTTTACAAGTGTCTAATATAAAATGTGTAAATGCCAGGATTCATTTACATACCATTTTTGTGTGGGCATGTAGATATCCTTTTTCAATTCTTTCCTGAGGGCGCGCGCATGCGTGCGTGTGTGTATGTGTGTCTTAATCGTACTTTACTGCTGGGTGCATTAACTTTGATCATCCCTTCCTAAAATGATTAAAGACCTGCAAAAGTTTTTATTGCATAGGACACTATTCATGACAGAGATTGGGAAATATGTGGTACTAGAACAAGTCTTACAAATATTTCATTTTAAGAATCTGTTACATACATTTTTTTACAGTTCATCTCTTTTTAAAAAGTTATAGCTAAGAGTTGACTACGTACAGTGAAGCATTTTAGGAATGTTAGAGATTAGAAAGTAAGATGAGTGACATAAAGGAACAAAAGCCATCATTCGTGCCAGCTATATATTGTATTGCTTGCAAAGCAACTGTACATGTTGCAATCAGTTCATAGTTAAATATTTTTACTAATCTGCTTTGGGAGAGCAAATGTCTTTCAAGGTTTCAAGTTCTTCTATAAGCTTCTTGTTCTGAACTTCCAGGACTGCAACACGACTCTCCAGACATTTTACATATTCTTTCTTTCGGCGTCGACATTCTTTAGCAGCTTCCCTAGAAAAAGTAGAAGCAAAAGGCAAACAAAACATGTTGTGCATGCTACTGACAAGCAGACTGAAATAAGCTCGGTGAAAGTGGCCTAGGTGGTGTTCCAAGCCTTGGAACAGTACTCCTAATTCCATTTCAAAGACTAAACCACACTGGACTCTTAGATAAGGTCCCGAGTGTCCCTTCTGCAAGTCCGATGGGCAGTTAGAACTACAGCATCTCCTGCCTTGATTGGGTTCAGAATAAACAAGGTCCAAGGCAGAGATAGTTACTCTGCTTTATGGCAATAGAGATCTTTGAGGGCCTTGAGTTCCTCAATGAGGGTCTTGTTTTGGTTTTCAAGCACAGCCACGCGGTTTTCAAGACATTTGACATATTCTTTCTTCTTCCTGCGACACTCCCGAGCGGCTTCCCTGGAACCAACACAAGGCAGGTGACTACAGGAACAGCCTCCCAGAACAGTCCACCGTGGCTCGATTGCATCCCTGCCCCCCAAGATCCAGCCACACCTAGGAGGGCTTGTACAGAGCCACAACACACGGAACCAGGCACATGCCTTCAGTGCAACAGGAGCAACGGGACAGCACAACCAATTTGCCCCAATGGTGTTTTCTTAGGGCACACATCTCATGAGAAAAAAGGGCCAGCACTAGGTTCAGTGAGCTCAGACAATCGTCACATTTTTAAGTGGAATTTCTACAGGCATTTCTAGATGCTTCCATTCTTATTCTTTTCTGGTTGCCAAAAACCGCACATATTTCCTCACAATGACTCAATTTTTGGGGCCAAGATGATTCTAAGAATTAATTCTCAGAAACCTTAAAGTGTCAGTGTTGAAGATTTTTATTCTTCAAAACTAAATCTCAGCAAAACAAGGCCGATCACAATGGTAAGAAACAGGCTTGAGGGCTAGAAGACACAACATGGAGAAATCACAACAGTAAGCACCGTGTGCTTTTTATGAGCCAAAATAAAATGGATATTGCTTCTGAAAAGACAAATGTGAAAATACCACAAGTAAAGTCATTGGGAAAAAAGTTACTGAATAACTCAGAAGCATTTGAAGATTTCACTAAGCACATGCATTTAACATGCAACATACTGAGTTTTAAAGCACTGTAACCATGTCCAAAGGAAAGAAGAGACCAGCAGCCAAAGCAACAGACATGAACAGGCAGCTGAGTTAGTCGTCTTCATGCACTGTTCTTCTAAAAAACAATATAGATCACATTTTCCTTTCTCCTCTACTTTAAAGGTGGGAGGGGATAGCAATTATTCCACTTACATAGGTTCTGATAATAGCTTTAGTTTGGAGTATTCAATTCTAGAATAATGGTTAGGCATTATCTTTCAGGCAGAAGTATTTCTAAATACCAGGAACTATAATGTCAATTAATATTGCTATATTGCTGAACAAGTATAATATGCACAAAATCTGTCCAATTGTTCTAATTTTAGAGAGCTGACTCTAGCTTACTGGATATCTGTTTTCTCTATGGGAAGTAAAAGCCAGCAGAAAAGAAACCTGGAAACCCTAAAGAACTGCAGGAAAAGGACGACCTCTGCTTCCTAGCCAAGAACAATGCACTCATCCTGTGAACTCACAAAGTTCTGGGCTTCCCAACTGGTTAACAAAAAAATAAAAAATGTAAAAGTGAATTGAACCTAAGAGAACTGTGATTAATCTACACAATGCACAGAGAAAAGTTAACAGTGAATCCAAATGTACAGATTTGCCAGTTTGGAAATATAATCCAACTTTCTTCCACAAAAAAACTAATTCAGTTATAAAAACCAGTGTTTTCATGATTAAGTTATTAAACTCTAGATCTGGGAGGAAGGCAGTCAGCCTACAAAAAACAAGTTACTGTTAAATTTTAAACCTCTAACCAAACTGCTATGGGATTCAATCTTAAATTTCTGTTCACCGTGCTGCTTGCTGTAAATACCCATACTTCGTATTTCACATTTGTAGGCAGATGGATTACGAAGAGTCCAAATGTCTCTCTCAGGCACAAAGCTTGAAGTGGTCACACCAGTGGAAGGTCATTCCTAAGTCACCCTCAACTATGGAAAGCACCTGTTTCTTCTATTAATAGCTCAGTTTCCAGGACCTGTGCTCAGCAAGGAGAAGGAACTCAGGGCAAAGGAAAAGCCAGCAAGGCTGCAGGAAACAAAACCCTTGCTGTGTTGATAGAAATTAACTAAATATCTAGCATAAGTGCGGACCAAAGAACAAGCAGAGAATGTGTGAAAGATGTTCTGTGTTAGTCACAAAGCCTGATCTCATGCATTCCCATGGAGTCACCCCTGAGGCTTCGAGGCCCTCTGCGGCGGCCCTGGTGCTGGGCAGTGCACCGGCCCGGGAGCGAGTGCAGCCTGGTCTCACAGCCCAGTCCTGTCCAGTCTGGCTGTGTGGCCCTACCCAACTTACTGCTCCCCTCTCTGAACACCAGTTCCTCCTCTGTAAAGTAGGGTCAATAACCAGGACAGTTCTCACGGGAAAGTTATCCGAGCTAAAGGAACCCTAGAAATGCATTTGCTAAACAGATGCTGAGCCCCTAATAGCTGTTTAACAGCTGCACTTCTCTTGCGGTGCTCTGAGAAGATCTGAACTCTAAAGTAAGCCCTTCTTAGGATCCTGTGCCGTCCATGAAATGTGAGTTAAATTGGGGGACTCTTTCAGGGAAGGAGGCAAATTCAGCCAGCCCTAATTTTTTAAATTTAATTAATTAATTAATTAACTTACTTATTTGACTCAAACTCGGGACTTTGCACTTGCCAGGCAGGCACTGGACCACTGAGCTATCTCCCTGGCCCCAGTCCCTAATTTTGGCTCTTGCCTTTCTGCCTTCTTCATGCCTGATGCAATGCCTGGAGGGGCAGCAGCCAGGTTGTGAACAGGACAAATGGTCCATGCTGCAGATGACAGCACAGGGCAGATGGTCTGTGCCCAACTTTTGGTCCCAGCAACTACCTAGAAATGGAAGCCTCCATTTCCTTGTTAACTGTAGCCCATAGGTAAGTGCTAGTAATTATTCATAAGATATTTGTAAATACTAAGCTTTCATAAATTTTCCCCCCTCAGGGAGCTCATTTATGTCTATATAGCTGTGTGGAATTTTAATAGGAACACACTGCCTAATGTTGTATCTAATTTATATTGGTATATTTAATTTTGAAAATAAAAATAAGGGGAGAGAATAACTGTAAAAGTAGAAATAACACTATATCCTTTTTTATTTTCTTTGGGTAAAATATACCACCAATGAATAATTTTATAGTTGGCATTACTGGCAGACTTTGTATTTCTAAACTGAATTTCACAATGCACACATTACTAGAGAGACATTTATAACTCTTGAAATCTCAGAAAATTCCATCTATATAAATCAGTCTATCAGTCTATTTATCTCTATTATCTATCTATCTATCTATCTATCTATCTATCTATCTATCTATCTATCTATTTGTCTGAGGGGCAGTGAGATAGCTCAGTGGTCTAAAACGCCTGCTTAGGCAAGCTTAGGCTACTGCAGGGACCGCAGTGCAATTCCCCACACCATATGCTGTGCCAGCCCCACTCCTAGGGTGGGCTGAGTCAGCCATAACATAAATAAATAAACTTTATCTGTATCTCTGTCATCTATCTGTGCTGGGCACTGACACAAGCCCTTGTGCATGCCATTGAGCTATATCATCAATCTAGAAAGTATAGTTTTGAAGTATCAGTAATCCTCCATCAGATCAAAGTTAGGATGTTGGATAACAAGCTTTGCCATGAGAAGACTACCACCCTGTGTAGCCCCTTTGATCCAGCTCCATGGGGATTCCTGAACAGAACACACAGTACGAACTCAGCATGCCTGACTATGCTGGTATACTGGAACAAGGCATACCCGGAACAAGCTCTGAGAATGTGTGTGTCTTTCAGATCCTATCTCTGGTGATTTCTTGAGTTTTCAAGCATTCAAACGCTATGTAGCATTTACCAAAACAAGTAAGTTTGAGAGTGACAGCCCACGGTGTCGTTTGAAGGATGGCTGGGAAGCTCAATATGCTACTTCTGGTCCATGCTCAGTTATGAAGGATGATGACCTCAGAACAATGTCAGGGGCTCAGAGGCCTGAGCGTGCAGACTACCAAGGTCGGCTACATCCTGCTAAATTAATGAGCTTGGTCTTCATCACAGGCGAGCAGATGATCCCACCTGAAATGTTTTGTTTTCTTACAATGGGGACGTTGTTTACAACTCAAAAGTAGGTGCTACTGGGGAACTCTCAGACAATTCTTTTTTTTTTTTTTTTTTTTTTTGTCTTTTTAAAACGGCCTCACTATGCAGCTCAGGTTGGCCTTGAGCTCACTTTTGCAGCCCAGGCTGGTTTTAAACTCTCTCTGATCCTCCTGCCTCAGCCTCCCAAGTGCTGAGATTTCTCAGACAATTCTATTCACTCTGAAAATTAAATTAATTTGTATCATCCTCCAGAGGAACTAACGAACAAAAAATGATATGTGAGCTTAATAAAATAAACGTTTAAATTTTTAAAAAGATTTGGAAAATTGGATGTTTTTGTCTACTGATGCCCAAAAATTTAAATTACAGCTGGGCACAGAGGTGCATACCTATTTCAGCTACTCACGAGGGTCATGCAGGAGGATCATAAGTTTGAGCCTAGTTTGAGCAACACAGAAAGACCCACATTTTAAAATTAATCAAAATTATGGAAAGATGGAGAAAAAAACTAAGTGAGAAAAAAGAACAGACTGAAAGAATATATATATATATATATATATATAACATATATATGTATATATAACTATTAGATATATAACAATATTAGTAGAGCCAGTTTTTTTTATTATTTTATAATCATATATTAACTAGAATTCTCTTGGAATAATATGTATTTCACTATAATAATGATTAAAAACAAAAAATGGTCTAATATTTCTTTTACTAATAAAAACTAAAAAGTTGTGATTATTACCATACTATTTCACAAAGTAAATATCATACACAAAATTTTAATCTTTGTAACAAAATCTTTTATCATTGTTTCAAAACAAGAATGCATCTTGTGAACATGGTCCCCTGCGTCCCTGCTAATGGACTGTTCCACGGCTGGGAACCAACCTGAAGAGCTGCTGACCACCTTCACATGCAGAGGAAATACAAACCCACGTGCAATGCCACACTAACCCTGAACCTGGGAGAAAGAGCTTAGGAGAAGTATTCACTTGTCCAGGCCCCACAGTAATAAGCCACAAGTCTACAAGGCGGCTCCTGACCGCTAGCGAACACCGCACCTGTTTTTCATCAGCCTCAGCTCTCGCTTGCGAGTGGCTTCTTCTGCCAGCTGCTGGGGACTGTGCAAGGTTCCTGGTGAGGCTGCCATCATCATGCCCTGGGGCAAAGCAGTAGCAGGAGCCCTGATCTGGTAAGCTGGCATGTCACCCGTGGCCGCTGCAATGACACAAAACACAAGCTTATACACACAGCCCATGAGCTAGCATTTCACATCCAACTATCCTAGAAGTAACACACTTTACATGTCAGTAGAGGTGATCTTGTGATGTGAAAGGTGCTTATCCTGAGCATGACAGAACTCCTAAATATCAAAGATTCCTGGCATCTGACATGACTGTGTTGGCATGCTTTCCATACTTAAGGTAGGAAACTGTCAAAATGCATTTTAGACAATCTTTTATCAGAGGCTAAAGAAGACAGACGTTTATTTATTTATTTTTTTAATTTTAACTATATTGCCGGGTGTGGTGGCGCACGCCTGTAATCCCAGCACTTGGGAGGCTGAGACAGGAGGATCGATGTGAGTTGAGACCAGCCTAGGCTACAAAAAGTGAGCTCAAGGCCAGCCTGAACTGCATAGCGAGACCCTGTCTCAAAAAAAAAAAAAAAAAAAAAGACATACACACACACAATTTTTAACTTTATTTATTTAGGTTATGGCCGGCTCAGCTGCCCTGGGGGTGGGGCTGGCACAGCATGTGGTTCTGGGGATTAAACTGCGATCCCTGCGGTTGTCTAAGCAGGTGCTTTAGACCTCTAAGCTATCTCACCGGCCCCAACACATACTTTTAAACTATAGTCCATCAGCCTAAAATCAGCAGTATGCTGCAAATCTTAAGAAATATCGTGAAGTGGGGTCAGGCCCTGATCTTAGTGATGCTTGAGAATCCCCCAGGAGAAGTGCTTTTATAGGCCTGGTGTCAAAATGCCCCTAAGCATGAGCTGGGAAGAGAAAGGCAAGCCACTGTGTACCACACTGAGATCAGGGGAGACTTAGTTCAAGAGCACAGACAAAAGCATCGAGCCGACGGGTTCTGAGTCACTCCTTTAATGTGTGTGAGCATATATGCATATATGTGCGTATACACACGTATTTAATTTTTCCTAGGGGCTCACAAAAAGGCTGAAAGCTTAACCACCTTCGCTAGCAAGCCATGGAGAGCTAACTTCAGGGCAGCAGTGTAAACACCTGCACTGCACAGCTCGAGCCAAGCAGTCTGGTGCCCCTGGGGAGAGGCTCGCTGTCCCCCAAAGAGACCCAGGCAAGAGAAGGAACCTAGCTTTCTGTGGTTTCAGTTAAAAACCACAATGATAACAAAAGACAGGCAAATCCCTTTATAAAATGGGCTTCTCTGGATAAAGATCATTTTGGTCTGTCTTTTAGGAAAATAATACATTTCTCAGCATCCTTATTTTTTAAGGAGAAAAGGATTAAGTTGGTCCTGGCCTTAGTATTTGTTTATCTTTCTTTCTTTTCTTTTCTTTTTCTTTTCTTTTCTTTTCCTTTCTTTCTGTTATGGCCAGATCAGCCTGCCCTGGGGGTTCGGCTGGCACAACCTGTGGTGTCAGGGATCAAACTGAGGTCCCTGCAGTTGCCTAAGCTTGCCTACACAGGTGCTTTAGACCATTGAGCTATCTTGCCAGCCCCAGTACTTGTTTTTTAAAAATATTTTCTAAATATAGTATGATCATACATGTAGTTAAAAAGTAGATTCAATATTTACTTAGTGCTCAGGTAGAATACTAAATGTAAATTCAGAGTTCCCTGATTTATATTTACAACTTGTCTGGCAACTGCTTTGCTTCCTAGAAAAGACATGACTTTGAATGTTTCTACCACTAATACTTCAACTTTGAGAAGGAGTGGCCCCAGATTATTTTGATATTTTGATGAGGTATCACAAAATATATACTTTTCCCAAAGCTAAATGCAAGAAAAATGGTTCAGAGCACATGCCTATAATTTCAGCACTCGAGCGGCTGAGACAGGACAATTGCTACATAGCAAGTTCAAGGCCAGACTGAAACACACAGTGAGATCTTGTCTTAATCCCCTGAAAACACGGTTTAGAAGATACTAAATTCTATAAAAATCAATCTGAACTGGGTGCCAATCAAGAGAAAACATAGAGGCTGGCAAGATAACTCAGCAGATTAAAGTGCCTGCTTAGGCAAGCTTAGGCAAGTGCAGGGTTCGATCCCTGGTACCATATGTTATGCCAACTTCGCCACCAGGGTGGGCTGATTCAGCAACCAAGTCTGGGTGTGGTGGGGTACACCTGTAATCCCAGAGCTGGGGAGGCTGAAAACAGGAGGATCACTATACGGCTGAGCGGTGGAGTGAGACCCTGTAACAACCAAGGGAGAAAGAGTGAAAGACAGAGAGAAAAAAACATAGTACTTTCATGTTTCTTACATGTATTATTTCATATTAAGAAATTTTTTCCAAAAATAGAAAATGAGGGGCTAGAGAGACAGCTCAGGGGCACAAGTGCCTGCCTGGTAAGTGCAAGGTCCTAAGTTCGATCCTCGGTTCCGCAAAAAATAAAATAAAAAATGAAAAAATTTTTAAAAAGGGACAAAAATAGAAAATGAGACTTTTTTTTGTTTGTTTGCTTGTTTTTTATTTATTTGTTTGTTTATTTATTTATTTTGTGGCTGGCTGAGCCTGCCCTGGTGGTGGGGCTGGCGCAGCATGTGGTGCCGGGGATCGAACCGCAGTCCCTGCAGTTGCCTGAGCTTTCCTAAGCAGGCGCTTTAGACCACTGAACCATCCCGCCGGCCCGAAAATGAGACTTTTTAAAAAAATTGTATATTATCACTTAAAGTAGCCAGGTTGTTAGTGGTGTTTGGGTTTTTGACAAAGGATTTTAGTGCGTAGCCCAGGCTGAACTTGGAGTCCAGATCCTGCCTCAGCCTCCCAAGCGCTGGGACCGCAGGCCTGGGCCACCGTGCCTGGCCTCAATTTGTAGATTTCGCTTTTGCGACTATTTGTAACACTGCCTAAATGTCCTTCATGCTTAAGAAAACTTTATAGCTTTGGAATACTTGAGAAAACTAGTCACAAACCAAAGCTCCTTAAATGTCTTGTCACACCGTCAGCAGAGACAGGATGGAAGACTGGACAGCGGGGCCCTCCCTGCTTTTCTCGGCAGCCACCCTAGGAAGGAGGCCAAGGGGTAATAAAGGCTGAAACAATACAACAGCTGGAGGCTGCACAGACTTCTAAAACTGGAACAATGGCCAGTGACGAATAAGAAGTTTACACAGCAGCGTCTCGACATCTGCAGGCAGCCTGAGCGCAGAGCCGGTGCCAGGGCTGCTTCGTCTCCACACCATTCACAAAGAAGGGCCCCAAGCAGAGAGGTGCAGCTGGTGCCTCCACTCGCGCTTCACGTATGGAGGTATTCTCCATAGGCTGTAGCCACCCTGAGCACTGACGTAGGCAGCATGAAGGACAAAGGTAATTCCTAACGGGGCATTTATAAAACTGTTAGGGCAAGAGCTCCGAGAAAAATCACTTTAAAATAACTTGGAAGGAGATAAAGTGGGGGAGATAGCTCAGGGGCACAAGTGCCTGCCTGGCAAGTGCAAAGTCCCCAGCTCTGCAAAAAAAATAAAAAATAAAAAATAAAACAGCTGATATATGGTATATTAGTTTGGGGATGTTAGGTAAACCAGGCATTATTAAAGTGTTTCAGGAGGCTGGTGAGATAGCTCAGCGGTCTAAAGCACCTGCTTTGGCAAGCTTAAGCAACCACAGGGACCACGGTTCCATCCCAGGCACCACATGCTACGCCAGCCCCACCCCTAGGGCAGGCTGAGACGGCCATAACATAAATAAAGTTTAAAAATAAATAAATAAAAATGTTTCAGATCTCATGTGTTCATTTTATTTCCTTTAACAAATCAAAAATTATAGCTCATTAGATCAAGTTAGAAATATGAGTTAGTGTAAATTAGTAGGAATTAGAATAAATTTCTGTTAAGAGCCCAAAGGACCTATAAACTGGTGTTTTTTTGTTTTTTGTGGTTCTGGGGATCAGACCCAGGGCTCTGCGCTAAGCTTAATCCATAGCCTTTAGTCTAATTAATTAACTAATTAATTAATTAATGTCTTTTTGAGACAGGGTCTCACTATGCAGTTCAAGCTGGCCATGAGCTCACTTCTGTAGCCCAGGCTGGTCTTGAACTCACACAGATTCTCCTGCCTCAGCCTCCCAAGTGCTGGGATTACAGGCATGTGCCACCATGCCCAGCTTCTTTTTTATTTTTATTCTGAGACAGGGCCTTACTAAGTTGCCCAGGTGGAAGTTCAACTTGTGACCCTCCTGCCTCAGCCTTCCCCTGCTGGGATTGCAGGTGTCGCCACCACACCTGGCTGATGGAATACTTCTAAGGGTCAATGGATAAATTCCATATATTCAAATACAATCTTATTTGTGAAGTATACTGGAAAAACATGGGCAAAGAATCTCTTGATTTGAGGAAATCTAAATGTCAAAATGTTTTTTTTTTAAAGTTTATTTTATTTTCTTAAACCTCATTTATTTGTTTGTGTTATGGCCAGCTCAGCCTTGAGGCGGGGGCAGGGGGGGTGGGCAGCATGTGGTGCCTGAGATCGAGCCTCGGTCCTTGCGGTGGCCTAAACTTCCCGACACACGCACTTTATACTGTTGAGCCATCTCACCAGCCCAAAATGTTTTTATTTTATTTTATTTTTTTGCAGAACTGAGGATTGAACTCAGTACCTTGCACTTGCCAGGCAGGGACTTGTGCCCCTGAGTTATCTCCCAGGCCCCAAAATGTTTTATTTTTGAAACAAGTTATGAAAGAGTATTTGTTTTGGTAAATATGTCTTTCACACTATTATGAAGTCAGTGGTAATTTAAAGCAAGGTAGATATGAAGATCAAAGTTCAGAGAACCAGCCTACACTCTTTGGTGATGTATTTTTAGTCCTATAAAGACCAATTCCTCTCTTAACTACTAGAAGAATCCAAATTATTTCTTAACCTAGAATTTCATTTTTATGTTCTGAAAATATACAGGTCACTAATGATGGCTTGAACACTACGAGTGGTAACAGCTAACAAGAAACATATATTTAGACAATGATTTTATTTTCAGACAAGTCAAGCTTTGAGACAACAAGGGACAGCACCTTTTCGCAGGACTTGGCACAGAGTGGATGAACTGTGGGGTGCGTACATGTGTGTGTGTGTGTGCGCGTGTACACTGTGGAGCACACTAGCAACCTCGTGGGGCTTGGAGCCACTGCCATTTGCAGTATCTAAAGTGAGCTGCTCTTCTGCAGACATCTCTAACACTCTAACACTCCGCCACGGGAAGCGGTGCAAGACGCTGGGTGGGCCCTCAAGGTGGCCTTGCTTTATCGATGGCATTATTTCCCATATCTTTCTTTAGATACACTTTACATCCACCCAACAGGGCATTCTAGAAGCTCTATGTTCTAATTGTAACGTATTTCCAATCACTGAATTCCTGATACCAAAAAAGGGGGGGAGGGGTGGATACAAACATTTCATGGGAAAAGAAAGCTGGAGCTCTTAACTCTAGGCGTGGACTTCATACCTGTCTTGGCAAGCTTTAAGTTCAAATGGTACTGTACAGCAGGGAAAGCGTGGGGCCTGGAGTCTAGATGCTAGTCCAGCTCTGCCACTTACCAGCCATGTGACTTGGGGCAAGTTCAGGGTCCTCATCTGTAAAATGGGGATACATGGTCTCATTTAACATGCACAACAACTCCTACTACGCGTCACAGTGCTCAGCACAGTGCCTAGCACGTGGAGGGCACTCAGCAAATGTCAGCTCCCCTCCTCCCCGCTGCCTCAAATTCTGAGAGACAGCGTTGCAAATTATACACATACCACATACTAGGCACAAGGCTTATCGCACCTACACATAAAATTTCCCCTGCAGTTTGCTTTCTATTACACCTCAGGAATCAAAACACATGGTGTGTATGTCTTATTTTGAGTCAAAATATGTCAAAAGAACATTCCTTTAGGGGATAAATTATTATAATATAAGCTATCCTTTTCAGTATGCATAATCATCTAAGCCAGAGAAGAATCACAAAGGTAAGGAAGAAAATGGAAAAACCCACAGGTCAAAGGGAAAAACAAAGATATAAATAAGGAGCCCAGACAAATAACTATCTTTCTTTAAAAAAAAAAAAAAAAAAAAAACCTATCTTAATAGATTTCAAAGGCAATTTGTTGACACCCGAAAAGATGACTATGTTGACTGAGTGATTATTTATTTACTGGGACATCAGTAGCCTGAGCATGGTAACTGGATAAACACACTCAGAGCCCTCCTCGCTTTCTCTTCTGGCCCTCTCCCTGCATCCTACCGCACCACCATTCCCAACTCCTAGTCATCCTCCCCCCAGCCTTTTGTTCCCTGCTGTCCAAAATTTCCCCTCCCCAGTAACTCTACCGTTTTTGGGAAAATTAAATCCTATATAATGACTATTTAAGTACTAAACATTTCAATTTAATTATAATTACAGTAACACATAGACCACATAGAATTGTCCTTAAATATTTTTTGGCTTTATTGAGATATAGCTGGTAATAAGAATTGTATGTGTGCAAAGAATACAATGTGATGCTTTGAGATATACATACATGTTGTGACAGGATCACCACAACCCTTTACGGGTTGCTTCGATTGGCACTACTCAGCCCGTGTCACTCTAGCACTCATTCACCAGTGGCAGGTGAATTCTGACAGCCAAGGAGCACAGTAGAGCAGACCTAGAGTCGGGTGCAGACCCACGCCGGCTCGGCACTCATCACCTCAGTCGGTGCAGGGGCACCCTTTACCCAGTCCGCTCCATGTCTGGTCGTGCACACATGCGCGGACAGTAGCTCCCCTGTGCACGTCGGTAAGTTGCTTCTCCATTCTCAACCATCGAACACGGTGCCCGGGCACATGGTAACCCTTACCCTGGCACTTGTATTTCTTGTTTCTGGTGTGTCCCTTGTGATCTGACAGTTTCTTTGAAAGCACTTCTTTAAATATTTATTTGTGCTTATTTATAATACTAAGTGATTTTTAAATATTTTAATATTTACATCAATACAATGTATCATAATTATATTATTAGACAATATATTCATGTAGGAAAATCAAACAGGGCAGGGGCCAGGGAGAGAGCTCCATGGCACAAGTGCCTGCCTGGCAAGTGCAAAGGTTGTGAGTTTGAACCCTGGTCCCACAAAAAAAAAATCAAACAGGGCAATATAAAATAAACATTTCAAATTAATTTAAAAAAATTTTTTTAAAAAATAGTAGAAAAGGGGCCAGTGAGATAACTCAGAAGTCTAAAGCACCTGCTTAGGTAAGCTTAGGCTACCACAGGGATCCCGGTTTGACTCCTCACACCACATGCTACACCAGCCCCACCCACAGGGCAAGCTGAGCCAGACATAACATAAATAAGTAAACAAAGTTTTTTAAAACATAGTAGAGGGCCAGCAAGATGGTTCAGTGGTCTAAAGCACCTGCTTAGGAAACCTAAGGCAACTGCAGAGTCCCTGGTTCGATCCCTAGCACCACATGCTGCACCAGCCCCACCGCTAAGGCAAGCTGAGCGGGCCATAAAATAAATAAATAAATATTTTTAAAAAATTAGAAAAACAGCATAATAGCCTTTTAAAATTTCATCTTTCATGGAACTTTGGAATTTTATTTAAACTTAAGGTAGATAAGACTTGTTCAAGCCCCTGCCTGGCAAGTGCAAAGGCCTTAGTTCAATTCCTGGCATCAAAAAGAAAAAAGAGGGGCTTGCTTGGCAAGCACAGAGTTCTGAGTTCAATCCCTGGTTCCAAAAAAAAAAAAAAAAAAGAAAGAAAGAAAGAAAAAAAAGAGAGGCTAGGGAGATAGTTCACCAGAATAAGTGCTTGCCTGACAAGCGCAAGGTCCGGAGTTTGATCCCTGGTACCACCAAAAAAAACGATAACAGAGATACTTGTTATTTTTACTTCCAACATGATTATAACCTGCTCTGCTATCAAATTCAAGAAGCTATTAGAGGGCTGGGGATACAGCTCAGTGGTACAGCACCTGCCTGGCAAGCACAAGATCATGAGTTTGATTCCTAGTACAATAAAAAAAAAGTTATTACAACCTGACCATCTTTTGTATCAAAATTTCCTACCAAAAGTCATTGCCAATAGCCTCCTTTCCCAAACATAATATATAACCTTGTCTTCATGTGTCAAAAATTAAGACACTGTTTTCCAAATTTGAATAGTGGGAACGTTTGTTAACAATTTAACAATCCAGCTCAGATATAACTTACTGACTCAGAATTTGAAAAACAGGAAGTTTTGCTCCTAACATAGTCAATTTATGATAAAACAACTCTAAAATGTAAATGATATCCAACAGATATACTATATCTTCTCATTTTTATCATGGATTCCAGGGCTGTTCTTTCTCAGGCCAGGGATTCCTGGTAAGAGCCTGATTTCACTCAAGTTCAGCATTTCCCCAACTCTAGTTTGTAGGCCATTAGTAGGTCACAAAATAAATTGCATGGCTCAAGAACAGCATTTTAGGGCTGGGGCGATAACTCGGTAGAATAAGTGCTTGCCTGGCAAGCACAGGGTCCTGAGTTCAATCCCTGGTACTGAAAAAAAAAGAAAGAAAGAAAGAAAGAAAGAAAAGAATAGCATTTTTAAAAAAAGAAAGAAAAAGTATGGGCACTGTATCCGAAATTTGTTTTACACCACACACACACACACACACACGCACACACACACACGCACACTGAGTCATGATACAAAATGCTGCTTGTGACCAAAAACTTTGCCAAGCTGCATTTCACTCAGTCCTCTTGCCTTACCAACCCACTCAGCCCACGACCGAGAATCCAAAGGCCTGCTTCTGAAAGCCACTCAGGTATACCTTTGAAAATTCCTTAAATCCTGTGCTCTTCTGGTTTTTATTTTTAATTTTTACTTTACCTTATTTATTTATTTTTGTATTTTAGGGAAGAGTGTACATGGTGTTCAGGGCCTCACCATTAGATTAGACTGATAGTGATCTGCCTGTTTTATAGCCTTCCAAGAGCTGGGATTACAGCTGGGCGCCACCAAGCCCAGTCTACTTTTGGTTTTCTTTCTTTTTTTTTCCGGAACTGGGCATCAAACTTACTTTTGATTTTTAAAAAGGAAAGAGTCCCAGAATTTGGGAGACTGAGGCAGGAGAACTGCTGAGTTTGTGGCCAGCCTAGGCTACACAGTCAGTTAAAAGTGAGCCTGAACTACTTAGCAAGACCCATTACCCATTCAAAGAAACAGAGAGAGAGAGAGAAAAAAAAGAGAAAAGAGGAGAAGAGAAAAGAAAATTTCAGGGCTGGGGCAATAACTTGGTAGGATAAGCGCTTGCCTGGCAAGTGTAAGGTCCTGAGTTCAATCCCAGGTACTGCAAAAAAAAAAAAAATTTCAGCGCTCAGGAGGCTGAGGCAGTAGGATCACTGGGAGCTCAAGGCCAGCCTAGACTACAAAGTGAGCTCAAGACCAGACCCTGGCAAAAAAAAAAGAGGGTGGGATTTGTTTTTCATTTTTTAAATAGCTCTTCAGAAAGCATTGATTCTGTTAGAACTGATCAGATTTTGAATAGCAATTCCAAAAGAATAATCAAGGCTTGTGAAAAAATATTCTGTATTTGTTTGATATTTTTAAGTTTTAAGGATTCGGAAATTTTTAAATTAAAGAGAAATTAATCATAAATCTTACCGATAATACTGTGAAAATAAGTTCTTCAAAGAAATGTTCA
>PVKN010007119.1:0-27214 GCA_004027915.1 Capromys pilorides
TGATTTCTACTGGTGTATTGAAAGGAACAGTTGGTGTTTAGTTTTCTTCCTTTTAATTTTTTGACCAATTTTGCATGTTTATATCTGGTATTTTGAGCAATTAATTTGAAGACAACAATATGCAATATAAAAACTATTGTTGAATTTCTATCAGCCTGTTCAGTGACATCCTGTACCATTTCTAATTTTATTATTTTTCAAAAAAAATGGAGCTTTGATTGAAGGAGTTGGTTAATAGCTTAGAAAAAATGAGAATTAACCATTACATCTTCAAGTTCAGGAAAATTCTGTTACATAAAAGATAGACGAAAAAAAGAATTCCAGGACTACCTTTGTTTAGCAGCAATTAATTATGCTACATAATCTACTGAATTGAACACACCGGCAGGGGCACAGAAAGAGCCCCATGACCACATGGGTAGGTAAATGGACCACAGTGATCTCAGATTCTCTCCACTGCCCCTCAGTCAGGATGTACATTTCTGGCAAACAACTGAATCTGAAAAAAAGGGAATATTACTCTTTTCATTTTCATCCTGAGAACGACTCAAACTTTTCTTGGGCCTGACGATAAAGTGTTTCTTTTTTTCTTTTTCCACTGGTCCCCTGGCAATTTCTTAGGTGAGAAAGAGAGAGAGAGAACAAGAGCAGAAACAAATTCTGCTTCTGGGGGAAAGCTATATTTTGGATGAATTTCTGTTGTTTAGTTCATTCTCCTTTCCCTTGGGCCTAGAGCATTTTCTACTCCACAACACCTGCTGTGTGCAGTTATACTTCACAGGGTAAAGTTCACATGAAAGAGTGAGGTAGGAACTCAACTAGTATTTCTTGAGCCATGCAGCCTAAACCTTCAAATTAATACCTGTAGAGAAAAAAAAGGAAGACCTCATCGTGTAGCATTATGTCCCATAGCAGGTTGTTGGAAGAAAATTATATCGATGAAATGCTTAGACAGTGATTAATATGTACCATAACTCATTGTGATACCCCTGTTTCAGCATTCTCCTCTTCTCAGAGTGATGTTCAATTATTCATTATTGATCAGAAACTGCATTGCACAGAATGGAATGGCAGCATCAATTCATTTCATCCTATTGAGTTTCAGCCAATAACAATTGATATCTGGCACATGCTTTCCAGAGACATTTCTCTGCCATGAGGGAGTTGATTAACAGATTGGCAGTTTACACGTTTGTGAAAAAGGGAGAGAAAGTATAACTTCTCCTTATGAATTTGTTCTCCTACCCAATGTGGAAAAAAATGGTGGTGATTGGCCCTCCTTATCTAAATATAGCAACTATAATCAACTGTTTGCCCTGCCAACCCATGCACACCCAACACTGTTCAGCCCTTATTTTTTATTGATAATCATGTGAATAATTAAAGTCCAATGACATGAAGCCCACATAAATCACCTTCAGTGGGCACATAATGGACCTGGGCTCAGCCATCACTTAGAGCATAAATTAAGACTGAAATATTCACAATGTAAACTAGGCATGTCATTGCATCCTGCAGAATTCATTGCAAGTTGCTTATCCTTCAAAATGTGTCACCTTCAAGGGAGTTGGCAAGCACAGGACCCTAAATGATCTCAGGATCACTGACTCCTCTTGCCATCCATTGCCCTTCCCGCTGGTGTTCTGTAAGCAAATGACGTGCTATTTGTTTTGAAAATCCCACTTGCTTCATTTGGCCATTCCTGCTGTGTGGCCTCAGCATTTGTTCTGTGCCTACTTTGAACAGGCCCAGGCAGCAGCGTCCAGAGCTATTAACCTCCTCACTAATGTCATCCATCATCCATTTGGCACGTGAGCTTTGCTAGACAAATCTAACAACATCTGCCACGCATTCTGCAACTTCCTTTTGATTCCTCACACTTTATTTTCACTTTCATCTCTACGTGCTGGTGAGATGATGTCTGATCTCATTCAGATGCCAGGGAGCTGGGAGTGTGCCATTCCTCCAAGGGGCAGAGTGCCTAGTGAGAAACTGGGGCAATTGGTAGTTCAGAGCTGGCAGGCACCCCTGTTGCCGACATATAATGGCCACTGGAGCATTTTGCCAGTGAACATGACTGCTACAGCAGACACAACACCTGAGAAATTAATCCTATGGGTACACATGAGTGACTGGTACATTACAGCCATCCTTGGAAAAACTCTTTTTATTTGAAAAATAGAGTAGCCATTTCCTGCCAAGATCTAGGAATCATCCAGGAGTACAAGGTTGGCCAAAGCCCTGCTCTTTTCTGTAAGCCCCCTGCTCCTGCTTTCAGAAGAAATCCCCATTTTATTTTTTGTGCCATCATAATTCTCAAGCCTAGTGTTGGCCTGGCTTCACATAGGCTGCTGCTCAGACTATGGCTTTCAAACAGCTGAGATGGCACCAAGAGTTTACTCTGGCTGACATGTTCAGGAGCCTAGAGATCCATAGCTTCCTCTCCTCCTTGGGTTGTTCATGACCCTTCATCTAGTTCCGTATGGGCATCTTCTCTGCCCAATATTATGAGGATTTGTGGAGGGACAATCTTAAGAGAGAAACCCAAGATCCAGCAATATCCATCAGGGCTATAATTCTGTGTCAACTTGTGAATATCTAAACTTGCCCTCAGCCTTTGATTGTGGAAGGTGAACAGTATGCAAGAGAGATAAGTGGGCTACTAAATAAAATGTATCAACTTTCATGAAATGTAATTAGTAAGAACAAATATATTTAAAGATTCTCTACAAAGCATCCAGGGCTATTTATTTAAATCAAGGAAATGAGCAGTTAGCCTCAGAGTTTTGGTGTTTTGTTTTTCACATTCAATAATTTCGATTTGGCTTATTAAACCTAATATTTCTCTTTTTCAATGAGCATCATAAATTGGAATGTTTTTTGTAAAGGAAAAGCCATGTTTATATAGTTTGCAAGCCCATATATCTTCACTGCATAAAACTAACATTTTATGATAAGGTCATAAAATAAGGAAATTGTAAGGTCCTCTTTAACTCATAGAATTCTTGAATTGCCACTGCTTGTGTGAAGGAGAAAAATGAGACAGCTGATTCAGTCAATACCAATGCCAGTGCATCCTAATTCTAAAGCACATTCAGATATTTCATAATAAAAAAAGTCTCATAATAGGCTTAAGTGAAGTGGGCAGTGAGGCACGCATCATATGAAGCCTGTGATAAAGAGACTGTAATTGACGTAGTGGGAAGGAGCAGCCACTGCCCTCAAATACATTGATACTACATTTTTCCACTTGGACGCCCCCCTCATGCACACTAATCCATGGATCTGAGAAGGAATAATCCACGGACATCCAATTTTCTGAGAGAATTTTTCCCCTTCATGAATGAGGCAATTTGTTCCTAAAGTTCTTGTAAGTATTAACTCTTTGTTGGCTATATGGCCCTCAAAAGAAAGAGCAATCCAGGCAATGGAGATTAGGGGTACTCATCCAAAATATCTACTCAGATGCCCTCAATTTCTAGCCATTGCCCCTCTATTTTACAAAAACAATCAAAAGAAATTATGATTTCCTAGTAAAATAGAAGCAAACAAACAAACAAAAAAACTCTTATGGGTAAGTAGGGTAGTTCAATCAACTCTGCTCCTAAATGTTTTCTATCTTAAGGAGAGAGATGATTTTTCTTTTTCTCCAAACCCAACTGGTAATTGTGCAGACATTTGTTGAATATCATAGCTGTGTTCCAGTTATGATGCTCCAGAAAAAATAGCGTATGAGAACAGATCTTTCCGAACGTTATGGGAAGATTATGTGTCAGTGAAAGCGCGGAGCGTGCACAGAACAGACATGCTGCAGGTGCTGCAGGAACAGAGCTATGATCTCTGCCCAGTTGATATCAAGGAAAACTTTCTTCTGTGGGGGAAGGAGATGTGTCTGAAAGGAAAAAATAGGAGAGAAATAGGCATGAAAAAGCAAAGTTAGTAGCCTAGAAAAGCAGGCGTAGTGTGTTGTGATCTACCTTCATGGCTCATGTGTGGAAGGCAACTATTTCACATGGTCTTGTTCCCATCTACCAGTTTAGAACTGCAAGTGTCTCTCTGAATTCCTTCCCCTCTTTCCACTTCTAGGTTTTGTCATGGATCTTCTGGAGAGTCCCAGATGTACCCAGGCTAGGGACAGTGAGTCTACTATGGCACCTACTGCTCTTTCCTCCTCTCTTCTCCTGCTCCCTCTACCAAGTGGCCTTGGAACTTCTGGGTGCTGTCAAGTCTGCTTGTACCACTGACAGTTCTGTTGACTTCTAGTGTATCAACTAGGCCTCACCTGTCTGCAGATCACCTTGATTCCTGTAGACAGTGTCTCCTCTCAAAAGCCTGCTGTTACTCCCTGTTCTCAAAGTGTAGTGATATGACATCAGATCTGGTCACTGTACCTGTACTACGGACCAGATTTGGAACTAAAACATTGATAGGGTCTTACGGAGCTGAAAGCGAGGAGTTCTTTCCATCTTCACACATGATCTCCTCTCTGTGAAGGCTTCAACAACGTGGAAGTAGGAAGAATCTCAGGCTGAAATGACTCCTACCCCCAGTTTATATACCTGGCTTCCTCGTCCTTCATGTCCACTTACTGAACTCTGCCCTCTGTACAAACACACATAGTCAGCAAGTTTACCACTCCAGTTCACCCAGGCGTACTTCTCTTGGTCCCCATGATGGACATGGTTTATGTTGAAGCCCAGAGCACCATCCCCTTGTGTGATAACTGAAGAAAGGGTTATACTCCTTAAGAAGCCCCATTAAGTCATTACAGCAGAGAAGAAAGGCCCTGTACATTAAAATGTTTAGTTGCAAGAGATAGGAAAACTGATCTGAAATAGCTTTTTGAAATAAGAGAATTTTGTTAGTTCGTTTCACTTTATATCCAAGGGATCCACTTAGGAGTTTTATCCAGTACTCTAACAATGGGATTATAGACCAGTTCCTTATCTCCCATTTCTGGACTCTACCACATATCCCAGTAGTATATCATTCTCTGTTTGCAATAAGCAGGGAAAAGAAAAGGAAAATTAACTTATCTTTCCCAGAACACTCTCTTGGTTCTCCTGCCCTTGACTGATGCACATCCTTAGACCAAGGTGATTCTGAAGGCAAACAATATCCTCAACAACTTAAAAAAGTATCTTCCATTTAGTCCTAAATCTGGGCATGGGGTCAACTCTACAGGGAGCTAAAACCCGAGTGTACAAAGGATCTTTCCAGAGGAGAAAGGAGAAAGGAAGAGAAAAGTGTTGAAAAGGAGGAGTGGCAGATGCTATATAACCAAAATTTAAAAACACATATTGCAGGGGTAAGATAATATAGTAGAGTGTGTGCATAGCATTCATGAGGCCCTGGATTCGATCCCTCCTACAAAATGAATGAATGAATGAATGGATGGATGGATGGATGGATGGACGGATGGATGAAACTACAATCTATGTGTCTCTGTTACCTTTTTCTCATTGCTGGGACAAAACACCCAGCACACAGAATTAAGGAAGGAAAGGTGTATTTAGCTCATAGTCTGTGGGGGTTTCAACCTACACTGGGCTGGCTCTAAGGCAGAGTGGCACATGGCAGAGGTCAGCAGCTCAAGGTGGCAGAAAACATCAAAGAGCAAAGGGAGGAGCTTCAGCAGCTGCCTCTCTCCTTTCCTATAAGCAGGCTACCCTGGGCTGGGGGTATAGAATTCACACAATGTCCATGCCCTTCTCTTGCACAGGATGAGGATGTTTATAAAGTAAGAACCCTGGCTCCCTGCTGAGTCACTTAATTAAACTTCTCAAGTTGACACAGTATATCAACTGCCGTCTGAAAATATTGTAGTTGTATCAACACAAAAGTGATATATCAACCTGAAGGAGTCACTGACACTGCGGAGAGAATTGGAGTTTTTGGGTTGGAAATCCATGTGTGTCTAAATTAGGAGAAGAGGGAGGTGGCTTGGCTGACTCAGGCAAGTTGATAGCAGGAAGGAGTTTTAACAATTACTTGTCACAAAGAAAATGTAGAAAATCTAATGCTATTTGGATCAGTCAAACTACATACAATAAAAATTGTGCAGTTAAATATAAAAAATAAAATACAAAACTTCTTCAAGAAAACACAGGAGATTATATACCTATGAATTACATAGAACTTTTTAATCAACTAGGAATTCAGAAACTCAATAAGAAAGTATACCATATTTGAATATATATGTGTTGTATACATATTCATTATATGAAAAAAGTTGTAATAGATAAAATTACAGGTGCATATCAGAGATGGAAAAAGTGTCTGTGCCAGATTTCAAACAGTGTCTTTAACATGTAAAATGTTCTTAAATCATCAAGCATAAGAAGCAATCTATTAGAAAAGTAGATAAAAGATATAGAAAAATGACTTAAGAACAAAACTAACACTAGCTAAATATATATTTATAAATGCTCAAATTCACAAATAGTCTAGAAAATGCAAAAGCAACAGTGAGGTGCCATTTTATAACCATTAGGCATTCAAATTCAAATTAATAAGAACTGTCAAACCCACTGATGACAGACTAGAGGGGATGTTATAGACAAGGTATTATACATCGGATGGCAGAAATGTGGTCTCACAGCTGTTTAGGAAACCACTTTAGCAACAATTATAAAGATAAAATTACATTTAGTACTCAACTCAGCAATCCTTACTTTGCAAATGTATCTCAGAGAAATAAATGAACTGATACACAAAGATATTTAGTTATGTTTAAGGGGCAAAATAAAACTGGATCCAAAACAAATACCCAATCAATGAAGAGTGATATCTTATGAATATTCCCATCATGAAGTATTATGCAAACAAAAGAATGAAATACAACTATTCTTGTTGAGTTGGAGTGACTTTTTGTTAGTGAGCAAGTAGGACATGGAAAGTGTACATAATAATATAATACGATATAACATAATTAAATATGACCTTATTTTTATAAAACAACAATGACAATATTTAAAAACGTGTTTTATACAAATACAAAGGAAAATATGGAAGATCACAGACTGATTTTTAAAATTCATTATTTGGGGAATAAATATGGACAAGTACAGGAAGTAGGTGAGCAAATATCTTGATTTGACTAGAACTGAGGAGTTTTCAATAATGTAGGGTTTTATTACCTAAACTAGGGCAGTCTGAAGTAAACTGAGACTGATGATCACCCTACAGGTACAATATAAAGAACAGAGAGAGGAAGGAAAGGCAAACAGAGATGGGAGGGAGTAGGACTAAAATCATGCTGTCACACACTTATTTATCTGTTTTATATTTGTACAAGTAAGTTTGAAAAATTACTAATATTACTTGTTTCTATAATACTTGGTGAAGATTTAAATCCTGCCCACAGACTCCTTATGATTTTGAAGAAGTACTCTAAAAAAGACAAAAGGTATTATAGTCTAGCAAAGAAGTATCATTTATTCACTCACTCACTCAATAAATAAATAAATATTCATTACACTTTATTCTGTGTATTAATTTAACTGTTAATAATACAACACGTATAAGGCAGTCAAAAGCGGTGTTGAATTAATGAGCAAATTCATGACTATAATTACAACTCATATAATTATTATTATAACTACAGTAATTATGTCATGTATATAGCATGATAACATATGGTTTCATAGAGGTAAATGTAGAAGTCTAGCAGAACAGAGAGGACTGTGGAACTAGAGGAATTTTGGAAACAAAAGAGAAATGCTGAGGGTTTGATAAAACAAGTGAGTTTACAGATAATAAGAAAGGAAAAATCGAGAAACACCCTGTGCAAAGTGAAGAGTTACTCAAAAACAAAGTTACAATATTTGGGAAAGAGTAGCAAAGCTTGTGTAGAACAGGGAAGTGGGGTTGGAGAGGTAGACCAGAATAAAGATGAAGTACGTACATGTTTATCTCCAGTCCACAGCTATATTCTCCACTAGGGGGAAGTGGGGTTGTGCAAGTTCCTGTCATATGCCCAGGAATTTGGAATTCATTCTGAAGGCATTTGGAAGACAGAGAAAATCACCCATCAGGGAAAAAAATAAAATAAAATCTAGCTTTTAGAAAGATGAGAGTAGCACCAAAATAGTGAATTGACCGTATGTCAAATGCCAGTTCCAGCTGATTGGTCATCAGAACTGAAGGACAATGATAAGACAGACTGTGTGGTCACTGGTGTCTGGGTGTAGCAGTTAAAGGGTCATGACCAATTAGCAGTGCTTGGTCTGGACAAAAGAGAAGGGAAGTGGTGACAAGGGCACTATGAGTTTACCACAATTTCACCTACTACTGGCATTGTGGAGGAGGCACCCCACAGGAGAGACCATTTTGAGGGACAGCAGGTGAGTTGCTAATCTCTGCAATGGATGACAGCATTAACACTGCAGAGGAAGCACAAATAAACCAGATTCACAGGACACTTCAGATGAAATCAGTGGGATCAGTAAACAGATTTAAGAATGGATGAGATCCAGGCACTAAAGGCCTCTCTGGCACTCACTTCAGATGAGGTCTGCTTTATGGTACTGGAACCAAACTCTCTTGTTTCCACATACATCTCTCAAAGAGTAAGATGACTCAGCGGTTTGGATGCTCCCAGGGCATATTCACTAATCCGTGCCACCAAATCATTATCTACTGTCAGTAGACTGGCTGCTTATGCCAGCAATTCTTATGCTTTATTCTCCAGAGCAGCTCCGGACATGGAAAGATCCCCTGTGAGCCAAAAACAGGAAGCTTCCTCTGTTCACCTGGCCTAAGGGCCCGGAAGGAACATGTATGTCCTGACACATCGGCAGTGTGAGTTCCCATTATGTCAGCAGTGTTTACCATCTCCAGGCACTTCCTGTGACACTTCCCCACTGGCTAAATCTCTTTACCAGTGGAGAGGAAATGACTCACTCCAGGAAATCATCCCTTCTCCTTCCACATCTCCCAAAATGGAAAAGCAGTTGAACTTTCACTAAAAATATCAGTACCATCTAAAAATAAGGTTCATCAACTCTACCCTTGCTCCAGGAAATCCTGACCAGAAGTCCTCCTACATTACTACTCTGACAAGGGTCCCTTAGGGCCACACCCTACCTGCCATCACATCTTAAAGTTTACTTGGAAATCAATCTCCACCTGCATTCTCCTCTAATGAGCTCAAGAATACTTTCTGGCCATGCATGTATCCAATCAGTATGTTTCCAGGGGATCATTGTTCTTCCAAAACTCTTCCACAAGTGCACACACCCAAGGAGGTTTGTTTCCTGTCTGGTTGGCTTCCTCCCGGCTTATTACTGCTTCAGTATCATTTTCCAGAACAGGAAAGAGAGTGCAGGAATGTGGCCTTTAGCAGCCTCGGGTGGACATGCAGGGCTGACCTGTAGCAGACAGTCTAAATGAAGCCATTTGTTAGGAAACCATTGACAAGCACTTTAAGGATTCAGCTGTAGTTGTCTCTGCTGTTGGCTCCTGGGACCTTCAATGTGCCACAGATTTAGATTCTTTCTTAAGCTGAAAAGCCACAGCTGACAGTTGGCATTGCCTGAGTGGCAGTGCACCTTGCCTCAGTGGTGAGGACTGATCTAGAACAGGGCTAGGAAAAAATACCTAAACTCTTAACTCTGACTTTACAGGAAGTTTTCCTAATATCTAAAATGGGTTTCATTTTTCTTCTCAAACAAAGACACAGGAGGGTCTCAAGTAGGAATACTTATCCCAAGGGGAAGGAGCACAGCATTGTAGGTACAGGCTTAGAAGTTAAATTCTGTAGTTACTATGTACAGCTGCTGAGCCAATGACTTAGGCCTTTTAAGATCCCTTTTCTTAGGGATAATGTAGAGGTTGTTATAAAGATGAAGTAAAATAAAAAATTGAATTGTGTTTGGTCCACAATCAGTGCTCCACAGAGGCACCCACTGGATTTCCTCACTGAGAGTTTTCCTATATGTTTGTCTCTTCTGGTGTTGAAGGTTCTGGACCGAACAGGGCACACACATGGTCCAACACTGAGCAGGACTCCTACTGTTTTGTTAGTGGGACTTCAGTGTTCTGTTGATGGAAAGGGCAGAGGAACTCAGTACTGAACTGCGTGGAGGGCCCTGCATAGAATACTACTTCTCTTCTTTAGTTCTCCATCTAACCTCCAGGGAACTCTAGCAAAGGCTTGAAATTGTGCCTCAGAAACATCCTTGCTGTGCTCCAGGTGGAGGATGTTGGGCTGGACAGTGTCTTTTCAGACCTCAGCAACTGCTTGACACTGATCTCAGGAAGAGTGCTGAGGGCTGTGGATTTAACAGTTAAGGACACACAGTGGTCCCTGCAAGTCGAGCCCCCACAAGCAGCATCACAAGCAAAGGGACTCAGCTATCTCCAAGGCCCATCAATAGCAAAACTTAAATTATGTCTCACCAGAGTAGCCACCTACAGAAGACAGTTTAGGAGACTAGAAGATGGCCTTAGACTAGAACCATGACAAATGTTTATAGGAAAAAACTACACTATACATTTTCAAATTCAAATGGGGTCCTTTGGCCAGGTGTGTTGGTGCATGCCTGTAACCCCAGCACTTGGGAGGCAAAGGCAGAAGAATACATAAATTTGAGGCCAGCCTGGGCTACAACATAAGTTCAAGGACAATTTGAACTACATAGCAAGACTGTCTCAAAACATTAAAAAAAAAAAAAAAAAAAAAAAAAGGAAGGGCCCACCAGATAGCTCAGGGGACTAAAGCGCCTGCTTAGGCAGAGCACAGTGGCAGGGGTTTGATTGCTGGCATGCTGTGCTGGCCCTGCCCCCAGGGCACACTGAGAGAGACTGAGACTGGGCGTGGTGGCACGCACCTGTAATACCAGCGCTTGGAAGGCTGAAAACAGGAGGATCACTACAAGTTTAATCTGTCTAGTGAGACCCTGTACTAAATACATCAGAAAACAAAATAAACAAACAACAACAAAAAAAATCAAATGGAGTCCTGTGGACTACAGGAATTAGCATAGTTGGAGACCTTATGTAACTGAAGTCAGTCTGATTTCCTGAGTGCCCCAAGGTAAAAAAAAAGAAAAAAAAATTCCCTAAGGATCCTCATAGCTCTCACTACACCACTCTCAACCTGGGATAAGCATTAGAAATAATTTATTGCATATCTTGCAGCAAATATATATATATGTGTGTATATATATATATATATATATATATATATATATATATAATATACAGAGTCTGCCAACAATGTAAACACACTTCAAGAAAAGAAAAACTTGTGTAAATATTTTAATACTAAGTTACTGAAATATCATGAGATTAATGCAAGTTACCTTTGGCCTCTACTATTGCAGAGGTGCTCAAAATGGCCGGTATTAGCTTCCAGACCTTTATTTGTTTGGCAAAATGCTATTTGGGTAATGTTGGTCACTGAGATTTCTGCATGGGCATTTTCAACTTCTCCAAAGGCCAGCACTATATAGGTTTTTCTGAGATTTGCAACATTCTCTAGTGTTCCCATCATACTGTTTTTCATGAAGTGTATATATATATTTTTTTTTACAACGTTGCAGCCTGCATAATGTAGAGTGTTCATATCTAAAGATAGGTTTGAGAACCTAGGACAGTGATTGGTTTGCCCAATAGGATTCTCTTGAGTATGGTATGGCTTCTAAAAGGGTCTTAGAGTGATTGTTGGGAAAGAACAAAGACCAATAAAAACAAAGCAGACAGCAGCAACAGCTGAAATAAGCAAGAAAAGAAGAAAAAGAGAAAGATAAGTCCCGATAGTGGGTGTCATAGAGGAGATGAGGTGGCCATTCAGATACCGCTGAGAGACTGAGGTGGTCCTTATCCCCTGTCCAGGTGAGTTAGTGCTCCTCCCAAAGCCAAGCAAAGCCCTCAAATCTGACACCAGAGTGGATGGTCTCAGTCCCTGTACTAGACTAATGGCCCAGGAATTATTTTCTTATTCAGCAAAGGCCACACATGCATGGGACACTGCCTGGGGCAAACTGGTAGAGGCCTTTCAGTTATTATTTGTTGAATGAATGTCAGCAGTTGCTAATCATTCTTTTCTAAGTCATTAGTTTTAGACCTACCCAGTGTGGTATAACTGTGTCCTGTCCACACCAGTGAACACAGTCCTAGTGGCTGAGCATTAGTTTCAGTGCCGCACAACTCACCAGTCAAGTTTTCAACCATTTCTCTCTGAGCAGGCCAGCTACTGACACAGGGCAAAGGATTTGTCTTGCTTTTGAGGGTCATGACGGAGGATATCCCCTAGGGGGCAGTGTGTGCATATGTTTGGGCCAAGCAAGAAGCGCGTTTTATGGCCGCAGAGGTAGTTTCAAAGGCAACAGGAGATTTGGGGGTGTGAGAAACAAAACGAGCTACACGAAGTTGTTCTTTAGGGAGAGCCAGATAAAGGCGAAATTGTGCATAGGAGAAAAACGTGATGACGCAGCAAAAAATTGGAAGAGGGTGATTTTAAAGGCTCCAGTCTCCAAACTGCTCAAGGCTCAATACAGGAGTTATTTGACACGCTCTTTTAACAGTTGTTAAAGGATTTTTAATATTTTTATTTATTACCTTTTACATTTCATGTTTCTGAAATCCGTGCAGAATTGTGTTTCATTTTCTCATCTTTTCCAGGTGGCAGTTAAAATTTAATTAAAGTTAACCAGTTTTAATTGGGTAATAATAGCTGGTACTATATTATTGAGTGCTTCTAGTGTTCTGAGTGTTTCCTTTACGTTACTTCAGTTAATTCTCCCACATCTGCATGAGGTGAGGGCTATTATTATTATTATTATTATTATTATTATTTTATAGACAGAATCCTGTGATAGTTTTCTTAACTTGTCCACGAGTACCAGCTTAAGACCAGAACCTATTCTCTTGATTATTTTAATATTGAACCTTCTAAAGTAAGGTCAGGATCTTGTTAAAATGCAGATTTGAATTCAGTAGGGCTGGGAGAGTCCACATTTCTGACAAGCCAAGCAACACAGCACCGCTGCTCTGAGGACCACATTTTGAAGCAAGAATAGGAGTGTGTTCTGGGGAGTGGGATGCGTGCATATAGAAAGGTGCATGGCATGATCTGTACCCTCAAGAAGGTTGTAGCTGTAGCATTTCCCCTGAAAAATAAGACCTAATTGGAAAATAAGCCCCTAGCCTAGTTTTTTAGGGTGCTCATAGTATAAGCCCTGCCCCCAAAATAAGCCCCTGTTAAATGGGTCAGCCTGATGGATACATTCAGTATGTCCACTGTAATACATGACAGTATATTGAATTATAGAACAATATTATTAACATATAAACATAAACTAATAGTATTGACATTAATACTTCAAATGAATGATGTTGTAAATTATAATTATGTATTTGTAAATACCCAAGCAAGCACCTTCGGATGACAGATTACACCTGCCTAAACAGATGAACTTCAGGCTTACTGCTGACTGACCTGTAGGAGTATAGACTCAATGCATGAATAGTGTGTGCATTTGATAACTGAAGTCTCCGGGAATTCAGGTGGGAATATGGGATTTAGAGAGTTATGACAATGTTCCAGATGAAGATGGCATGGCTGTATTTGAACAAATGTAGATATTTATACATGAATATAGACTTTTTACACGAATAAATATGTATTGTTGTATATGAAAAAATAAGACATCCCTTGTTTAAAAATAAAGCTCTATTGTATCCTTTGGAGCAAAAATTAACATATAACTCATTCTTATTTAGAGGGAATGATAAGGCTAGTACTAAGTAGAAGTATTAGAAAAAAAATTTGCATTTCAGGGCTCTGGACAACTCAGTTATACCAAGTGAGAGACTTTTATGGTAGAAAATGTACCCCAATGCTTTGGGAAGGCCTGAAGGGATGAGATGCAGTTCACGGCTTGGTGGGGTGAAGGCCAGTGAGTCCATGTGTTCCCTGGGTGCAGGCACGTGTTTTACTAGGGCTTCCCAGAGAATTGTGGGAACAGAACAGAAGGCAGGAAGGTGGGGGTGAGAAGTTCAATCACCACTGGCATTAGAACATGGTACCCTCTAGAAAGGTCTGACAATATTGATGCAGGTAGAAAAAACAAGAAAGAGAAATGGGGTTTGTCATTGTAAAGAGATTATTTTAGGGCAAAACCCAGTTCAAACCAAAGTTCCAGTGGGAACATAACAAATCAAATTTGAGGATGAAACTGTAGTCCTATTTTGCTATCTGGATACTGCATGAAGTTATTCTGCACATAGGTGTTTAGGGTAATGATTCTCAATCCATATTAAAAATCAGTTAAGGAACAGATCTTGACCCTAGGGTCTCTCTTCCCAGATTCTGATCTCATTAGTCTGATTGGAGTTAGGATTTCATATAATTCTAAATTCTCTCATTTTAAATTAGGTAACATGTACATTGAAAGAACATTACTCTGGAAAGACGATTCTTATGTGCTGACTGGGTTTGCAACATTAACATGCAAATTCCTAGTTCCAGTCCAGACATAAGGAGAGGCTGTGGGGGCAAGCCCAGGTGCTGTCTTAACAAGTCCTCTGGTGGTTGTCACACAAGCCAGTTTGCAAGTCTGGTTCCCAAGCCTTGTTACCTTGACTTTGTCCACCTAGGAGCTTCTGACGCGTGAAGAACCACTGAATCACAATTGCAGTTGAATTAAACCAGTGGTGATGGGTGCATACATTTAAGTTTGGAAAGTAATTTAAATTTCAGAGTGAAAATTTTAAATCTTTTTTCAGTAGTAATAGGAAACAACTGAATGTGTTAAGTTTGATAACCTAACTGATTAGGACTTTAGGAAGAACAACTCACTAATTAGATATAAAGTGGAGTAAATAAAGCAGGTGCTGCATAATAGAGCTGATTTGGCTCTGGGGGACTGTAACAGAAAGGGGTCTCAGAGGAAAAAAAAACCTACTTGCCACTTGCACCTTCCCAGACCTTCTTCTCTCACTGGTTCCCATCTTCCAGTGAGAGCCTGGGTCTGAACCTGCTTGGAGCTCCTTTGGTGGTGGAACCCTGCCAGCCAGTCAGCCACAGGACAGTTATCTCAACAGTGGGAGACCGCTCAGGCTCCAGCTCCAGCTGTGTAATATTTCTGATAATAAGCAAGCAGAAATGAGCATTTTTTAAAGGCCTTCACTGTTAATTTGGCACAGGGAAAAAAGCCAGCGCATTGTGCTAAGTTTTCTCTTATTCTGCCTCTGCTACATAGACTCTGAATAGCTGTCCATAATGAAATCACTCAAAACAGAATTCATTACCTGCCTTAAGATTTATTGCTTTTTAACTAGAAACATGAGTCCATGCACACTCTGCTCCACGGTTGCTGAGTGGATGGATGCCCTTCCCCCTTTTGAACATGGATCCCAGAACACAGGCAAGGGAAACACTGAGTGAGGTGGGGGTCCTGGACAGTGAGATGGAAGCAAATCATGGACTTCATCAGGATATGCACTAGGGAACCCAGCCCTCCCTTGACAAGTTCTGCTTCCTCAGTCTCACCAGGGGACCGCAGGCCTCTACCTCCTCTCTTGCCCTGTTGGAAAGAGTCTAAGGGGCCTCAAGTGCTGAGATGCCGTAAATTAGCAGCGTTTGGTTCCAATGAACATTAAAAGGAGTGTGCAGCTAATTCTTCCACATGTGCTTGGTGCTGAGTCTCCCCACCGGGGCTTTCAGCTTAGAGCATTACCGGCCCATTTGGTCTGCCTGGCTTCTCCACCAGGGCAGGGACCTCAAGGTGAGTTAATCGGCTTGGCTTCTCAGCACTTTATTTTAATCTGTATTTACCATCATCATCTATATTTTTTATAATCTCTGTTGCATGGCATGCCATTGCACACTGCACAAAATAGATAAGAAAGACAGGGCCCTTGTCTCTTTTGTTTAGGGCATCAACATTAAAAGGGAGGTTGATGACATCCTGCTTTGTGCTCTGGCTTTTGAAGCTGCTTTGTCCCAGCATTCCCTGGGGTCCACCAGATGTCTTCCTGGTGCTTACTTCTTTATTCCATCTGCAGCCACCTCTATCATGTTAGTAGGAAGAAAGTGAGGTCACATCTGTGTAATCAACACTTAAGACGATATAACCTCTGCAATCACGACCCATTCTGTTTCCTCTGTTCTCTCTCTCTCTCTCTCTCTCTCTCTCTCTCTCTCTCTCTCTCATTTTTCCCCCTTAAATATCTGGCATGCAATGTGAAATTACTGCTGATGGTAACATTCCATGAGATAATAATCTTAAACGTGTGATACTTGCATGTATAACAGGATAAAGTAAAACAGGATGGGCAAATTGATAATTGCAGAGTAGAAAGAAATATAATTAGCAAACCAAACAAAAGCCAAATTTAGGGAACAATAAGCATGATGTGTTAGAATTGTTAAGAATGAGATATTTCCATGTGTAAGTCTTTAATCCCTGAGGTAATGCCTTTCCGATTTCTTCCTGTATTATGGAAGTATGTCTGTAATGGCGCACTCTGCTTAAAGATTTCACATTTCCAAAGCAAAAGGAACTGTTATTGCAGATATTTTTTTTTGTCCCTGTAGGAACTAATCCAGAGGAAAATGTCACCATGGGTTATATTATTGCCCTGGACACTCAGAGGACATGCCACCAGTCTGAATTCTTGTTATTACTCTAATTTGTATGTAAAACTTGTCAGATACCTAGACATATTTTCAAGAATGCAAACTAATAGCTGTCATCATTGGATGTCTGAGTCAAATATGACAATGACAATGTGTTTTTAAAGGCCATTTTTGCACTATCAAAATAATGAGACAGTGGCCTAGGTTGCCTGATAATTTCAGCTTTTAGTCAGTTTGAATGGCCACTTGGCTAATACTGTAACAAGTCCTATATGAGCTGTATATATACCTAGAAAAGGTCACATTTCCTCCTTTATGGGGAATGCAAAATGGCACACCTTTCCATTGTGTCCCATGACCTTCCACTCTCGCACAGTTTATACCTTTCATAGCATCCTACAAGGCTTACTGGGGTGGTGCAAACTTGGCATAGGGTTCATTTTCCCTGGTCTAAAGGCAAAATTCAGCTAAACTTTCTTACCGTCTAGGCGCCCATGAAGACTGGTTCTGTGATGGCCCAGGGAGGTATCTTTAGGTTAGGCATTTCCTCTGGAGGAGCTGCTCTGCCTGCTTTCTCCTGTTAAGACTGAGGCTTCTTGAAAAGTGGATAAATATTTTAATAGTATCTGGTGAATTTTAAGTAATCTTGGTTGGGTCTCAGATACATGTCATTTGAGTCCCCTATTTGTCCATACTTCACTAGGATTTTACCAAATGACATATGTATTTTACTTATCTCAAATTCCAGAATTTTATTATTATTTGGTGATAGTCTTTCCTTACAACTCATCTCAGAATAGAAGATCCCCATGTGAAATAATCATGAACTACTCATTTTGTAAAATGTGTTACCTACAGAAATTTGCTAAAGGTTTCAGGAGGAGTGGATCAAAGGGATTTAATAAAGTTTGGAAGGACAATTAGCTTGTGCGCTATTGTATCTTTAATGTTCATAAAAACATGAACATACTGTGCCAGATAGGTGTAGTTTACTTTCTTTTATAATTACTTAACTAATGAGTCTTTTCTCACTATGAAAGACTCAAACATTTATATAAACTTATACAGCAAAATTTGCAAGTTGTCCTTTATTCTCCTGTCCCTTTCTCCACATCCAGTTTTTTGAGAATCATCTGTCCACTCCAGGAATGCAAATGTCTTCCTCTAGCTCACTTCCTGTGGTTTTACAAACACATATACATGTCCTTTAAAACAGTAGATGAACTCATACCATACATACTGTCCTGCAACTCACTTTGACTATGAAGTCTGACTTAAAGGTATCTTCTTCCAGTATATGTATCGCCATCTCATTTTCTTTCACTGTTCCCTATACTCCATGCTAGAGATTAATCATAGTTTATTTACAAATCATTCTATTTCTATGAGCTTACATAGATTTTTCATATTTTACATATTTTAAACAATTCCAAACATTCTGGAGCTCATGGGCAAACATATCTTTAGGATGTATATTAGGTTAGCACTGTTTTTACATTGTGATATCTGTGGTCACTTGCTGCCACAGGCTTTGTAGTGACTTCTCTGTAGGCCAAGTTTGTAGGCTATAGGCAGGCTACCTTTCTGGACAAGCTGTCCAGAGAGACACAACAGGCTCCAGGTTTGGGACGCTTGAGTTTCTGCCCCTAATAGCCCTGACACTTCACTCCCTAGGAAAGTCACTCAACCTCACTAAGGTTCAGTTTCCTTGACCACAAAGTAAGGGTTATGTTATTGATCCTTGGAGGCTTGGTGCGTGACAAATGTGATAACATCTTAGAAGTACTTGGCACATAGTAGGTGCCTGATGAGCCCATTATTCTTGAATGCAGCATGACCTGAATTCCACAATTTCAGAAAAGGAGTTCTGCAAAGTTTTGAGAAAGAGAAGAAATATCCTGGGAAGAAAATATTTAGATGAGTATATAATATATATTCATCTCGACCATTCTTTTATATAGTTATATAGAAGGTGCTCATTGAATTTGAATTTCACCAATGTTTTTGTTTCTTTACTAAGACCATAAGAAGCCATTAATTATATTTACTTCTTCAATCTTTTGTCTACATCTGCAGTTTACTCTGAAAAGTAAACAATGGTAATAGAATTCCTGGTTCACTCCTGTATATTTGGCATTATGTAGGGGGTCACACAAGGAGTTATACTTTATTGGCTATATTTTTCTAGGCAAACATTAAAATGAACTGACCTTTCCTCAGCACACACAGATGTAGATGTTCTGTCTAATTGATTACCTAGTCCTCTGTCTTTCTCTATCTCACTTCCTAGGGCTATGGAGACTAGGTTTATGCAAATAGCGGGCTCTTCCTCAGCATCTCAGCTCTGTGTGTAATTCTGCTTCTGGCATTAGTTGACCTTTTTATACTGAGAGTCTTTCTATGATCACTTATTTTTAAATTTGCCTTGTTGTATTTCCTAATTTTCAGCTATTATAACAAAATTGCCCACATACCTGATGATCAGGCTTATTTAGAAATATTTGTCCTGTTGGCCCAAGTAATAGCTCAGGCAAAAGTATGAGGTAAGACTTACTGCCAAGAAGCCATCAGGGATTTGTAAATGAGGGGTAGTTTCTAAACCTATACGTCTGGTAAGATTTCCATTGCACTAAATTTACCTCGCCTGTTTAATTTTTCTCTCAGGTGTGAACTGTCATGGGAATACTTCAGGAGGCTCCTTTATTTAATGGCCTTTCATAATTTTAGTAAGAAATATAAATAAATAATGTGGAAACTCAAAATAAGCCAGATGTTCTCAAACAGACCTATGACAGGGGCTTTAGGAGCCCTGCTGAACTGCTCAGGATGGCCTGTTATGGAGAGGATAGCACTATGGCCCCCATTCCATCTTGCTATTTAACAGGTCTATGACCCTGGGATGCTGTGTGATCTCTGAGTGCTTCATTCATCTCACCAATAAAGATGAGCTTGATTGCAGTATCTACCTGACAAAGTCAATGTGAGGGTTAAGTGATTTCGAAACAACAAAGCACTTGATGCCTTACTCAAAACAATTATGTATACGTTGGCTACTGGGGTTGGTATTTGAGAGCTGTAGATCTGCACCAGGCTCTCTGAATTCAGATCCTAGATCTGCCATTTATTGCTTGAGTGCCCTTGAGCAGGATACTTAACCCTTCTTCATGTGTGAGGTGGAGATAGTAATATGAAGTCAAAGGAGTTTTTGAAAAGAATGGATATGCTCAGTGTTTGGCATTTAGAGTATTATGAATATAAATGAATGCCTACATACAATATTTGTATGTATTATGTTTTGTAAGCTATACTGTGGCCTGTAACAAATTTATTTTAGTATAAGTTGACCATGGATTCTAATACTGTTTCTTTCTTCTGATTTTTTACATAATTTGGTGGTAATATACACCAATGACACAGAAAATAACCGGGAGCGAGTGTCATTCATTCCCTATTAATAGATTGGAATTATGCTGACAAGGCAACATGTGACCGGTGGGCCTCAGACTGGGCAGTCCATTCTGTGGTAACTAATAGACCTAGCTGGAAGGTGGTTTTACCTGAAAGGTCAACATCTTCCATGTAACTGGAAGAAAACTTGAGTGTACATAGAGTACATTGTACATAGATGTTAACACATATTCTATTACTGCTGAATGAATGTTGTTTAGATATTTACCTGTCCACTCTGCATGCCCTACAAAATCATACATGAACACATCCCCCACACACATACTTGTAGGGGAAACAGAGACCAACACTTCAAGTCTTATAATTTTGAAAACTGACTTAATTTGCTTAGGGACTTTGATTTTACTGGCAAGTTGTGCTGTTGAAATGAGTCCTTACTCCGTACAAGTCTTGTTCCATAATTTCATTTGGCTGAGGCAGGAGACAAGTACCTCATTTTAATTAGAATTTCAAGCAAACTACATTATGTTGTTATGTGTTTCTCCAGAAGGATACACCACATCAAGGACGGCTGTTGATGGCATAAAAATTCCTGTTTACTCTGCCTCAGAAATGAAAATCTTTTCTCTCACTTCACAAGCCCTCTCACTACACTGTTTCTAACATGCCCCATGGAACAAAAAGATCTGCCCTGGAGTTCTCCAAGACAGTAAATGTGTTCAACAAGATGCCAAGTAATAATCCTTGGGCCCATGCAAGCATGACCTCACCCTGTCATCAGAGTGAGCACTGCAGGTCCTGTCCCGCTCATGGTCTCCCCTGACTCACCGCAGTGCAGCAGCCTCAGGGGGACTCACTTTCTGCGAAGTCACAGCTTGTGGAAACTGTACTGCTTGAGACCTGCAATTAAGCCACTGCTGTTCTCCAAACCAAGGAGTCCTTCCAAGTAGTAATCTAATTTATTTTTCCCATTTTCTAAATAATGCCAGGGTAAGCGTGTTCATCACTTTAGATTCGCGATTCTAATTCCTAATTCGGGCTTGTTTGTTCAGTAGAAGGTAAACAACCCCCAAGCTATCACCCACTCCCATGTCTTTGGAAAGAGAGTATTTCAATGGAAGCAGATAAATAGCATGTCAAACATGGTTTGGAGGGGCAGCAACTGAATAATTTCTAGTTTCCTGCATCTGTTTCCAGCTGTTGTGGAACAGTGTGACTCTGGCAGCTGTGTGCTGGCTTGGCTAAGCTGCTATTTAGTCAAATCAGATCAATACTTCTAAGCATTTGTTTGATAGAATAATCTCAGGCTAGTGCAGGAATGCACACTTTGAACCACATAGAAAGGGCTGACTGGTTTCCAGTTATCTGTCTGTGCATACAAGATCAACTAGTTGATGCTTGTAATCCTAAGATCCCTTAGAAAATATAAGGCAGGCCACATTTTGAAGATTGCTGGAGTCAGATAACTCTGGGGATGAGTCAGTTCAATTCCACAAACATTTATTGGGTGCTACTACAGACAAAGAAACAGGATACATAAAGATCAGTAAGACGTAGTCCCAATTCTCAAGTATAATTTAATACCAGGTTATAAAAACATCAGTAGTCAATTAATTGCATTTTAGACTTGACCTTGTTCCGAAAGGATTTAAGCGGTAATATCTTTGTAAAAATATATACACATATAATAAGTCAAAATCAAATAAATAGGATTAGATGAGAGGGATTTCTGGAAAACTAAGAGTGGGGAAGATCACATGAAGCCGGAAGTAAAATAAGCTTAGAAGACATAAACTATGAGAAATGAAGCTACCAGCAAGGGCATATAAGTTTGTTTTAGGGCTCCCTGGATGGTTGCACAAAACCAGAAACAGAATTGATTTATTCTATGATTGATAATGTCTATATTGATCACACTCTGGAAAAGCAGGGCAATACCAGGTATGGAAATGATACAGATCTTTCCCATATAAATAAGACTTCAGTTTTCATAGATTGACAGAAAGCACTGTCAGTTGCTTACGTAACAGCCACTGCTGTCACCTTCTTCCCCTCTCCTAACACCCTCCTCCACATCAACAAGTACTCACTGAGAGCTGAGCACACCAGATACAGCTGCTGCAGACATTTTCCAATGTGTGGTCTAATCATGGGCAATGGAGAGTAAAGAGGAGGAAACTGAGAAGCTCCTGGGTCAGGCTTTCAGTTTTTGTTTCCTAATAAAAGAAATGCAGGGAGAAAAACTTCTTTTGGCTTTGGATGGAGTTTTCTTTTTAACATTTCTTGAGAGGAAAATATTTGCTGGTCAGCTTGCTAACCCTGGGGCAAACTCCCCCATATACTCACTTGAAGGAGGGGAGGTTTATTTTTGCTCATGGTTTCAGAGGTCTCAGTTCATGATTGGCTGAGAAAGAAACGTAGTGGAAAGGCATGGTGGAGCAAAGCTACTCAACCCATGGTGGCCAAGAAATAAAGCAGTGGAAAGGCATCAGAGAAGAAGGGACCAGTGATCAGATGTAGACCACAAGGCCACAGCTCCATCACCTACAAGACACAATCAGATGTGGGCTGTAATAGTCCCATAGGCAGCTCCCAAGCCAATCCAGATGACAGGTAAGCTTACCCATCACAGTATGCCACCATCTTGTGGGTGGATTATGAGTGTCTAGAGAAAGACCGAACACTGAGTTGGAATGCAGGGCAAGACTTTTCATGAAGTCAAAATTTGAACTCAGACTCCAATTTCTTTCTTTCTTTTTTTCTTTCTTTCTTTCTGTCTGTCTGTCTGTCTGTCTGTCTGTCTTTCTTTCTTTCTTTCTCTCTCTTTCTTTCTTTCTTTTCTTTTTGCTTCTTTCTCTTTTTTACATTCTTTCTTTTCTTTGTATTTTAGGGAAGGGTCTACAGGGTGTTCAGGGTCTTACTACTAGACGGGACTCATAGTAATCCACCTATTTACAGCCTCCCAAGAGCTTTGATTATAGGCACGCACCACTACACCTAGTCTCAATTGCTGTCTTAGCATACCCTGAGGCAGGGCTGGTAAGGCAGGTCTGGGGATCGAACTCCTTGTCCCCTGCACCTGCTTCCAGGTGCCTTAATCCACTGAGCTATTTGGCAAGTCCTTCAGACTCCAATTTCTTATACCAATCTAGGCATGGATAATGAAATTTATACCAGAATATGAAAAAACAAATGATGTCAATTATAAGGAGGCATATCGAGATGAAAAACTACCTATCTACTCATCTCCTGATGAGAATCATAAAAAAAGAAATTGTTTTCCATTGTCTAGTTAGAAAAGATAAGCATCCATACCACCTTTACCACAAAAATGAGAAAAAACTTGTGTATCCTGACCTCCCTCCCCACCATGTGCAGGTTGCAAATAAAAACAAGTGTATTTGTGAAATGAATAGATAGAAGGTAGAAAGAGAAAGTTCTCCAAAGATAGGAAGTTAAAAAAGACAGTTTTAAAATCTTAAAGGTAAAATTTATAGATGGGCATAGACAGAGAAACAATTGATTCTAGCAGTATAATCTTATTTTTTAAGCACTAAATCCATTTGAACACAAGAAAAAACAGGCAATTGACTAGTATAAATGTAAGTTGGTAGAACAGATTAGAACTGTTTGTGTCACATTCTTTCCATCTTGATATGTGGACCAGTCATATTTTTGTCACTGGAATAAAATAACTGATGCCAGTAACTTAAAGGAGAAGTTTCTTTGGGCTTATAGTTTCCAAGGATTCAATCCATCGCTAGAAAGGAGAAACAGCATAGTAGAAGAAAACTATTCAACTCATAGCAGCCAGAAAACAGAGAGAAGGGTGGAGCTACAGAGAATTCACCCTTCTAAGTTACATCCCTAGAGACTTAGCTTTTCCAACCAGGCCCTACATCCTATAGCACATTCAGGTATGAACTCATTAGTGGGCTAGTCTATTGACGAGTAGGTGCTCCCGTGGTTCAGTCACCTTCCAAATGTGCTACCTTAAAACACAGACTTTGAGGAGGGGGTTAGTGTCTATACTATTACAAGATCTAACCAGGGAGTTCAGCTGTCATACAACTAAGCAATAAGAATAACTCATACAACCTGTCTGTTGACAAATGACAGGGCTGGAGAAGAAAAAATGAAACTCATGAAAAAGTACCACAACAAAAAGAAACAGAAACATTTGACTCAAAGAAGAAGCTCATCTCTGAAAATAATCTATAACAAGATTCAAAAGATAATACCAGAGAATCTCTTAAATAATGCAAAAAGACAGGTCTCTGTAAATCAGAGGCTTAGCGAGAGAGAGAGTTGAGATTAAGCTTCAGAAATTAACAAGGAAACCAAAGTGTGCTAAAAGGTTGAAATTGAAAAGAACTCCAGAGAAAAGTTAATGGGCCTTTCAGGGAAAAATGGAGTCTTAAAGAAACTGTACTCTGGAATGCTGAGGAAGGAGGACTCAGTGCTCAAGCCTGGTCTGTATAATTTAGTAAATTAGTGAGGCACTGTCTCAAGATAATAAATATGAAAGGGGTGGTGATGCATAGCTCAGTACAAAGGTAGTACAGAGGCCCTAGTTTCAGTCTCCAATGTCACTAAAAGATAAACAGGTGTAGAGGAGCACATTCAACGTCAAGCCCTCCCAAAACTATAGTAAAGCATTTTTGTTATTTTTTTTAAAATACAAAAGCCTATATAATTAGAGAAAATAATAGCAAAATCTGGCAAACAGACAGATGTATGGAAAATGACTTCGCAGAGCTGAGAGAGCCCAATCCCTTAGGTGGGAGAAGCTGAGAATCCATTCAACTCAGGCACCAGAAGATTCAGGACCTAGCGTCATGAGTATTTTTAAAAGATAGAATGTAGGAAGGCAAGGCAAAGAGTTGGGAAGATTCAGAAAATTAAGAAGTATGCCTCCCACCAACTGCCTCCACATCTCTGCAGGGTGTGGTGTCTTCCCTAGGTGGCCCAAAAGTTTCTATAGGCCATAAAAGTAATCTACAGGCTTGTAAGCCTTCTTCTGTAAGCCTACAGAAAGGTAATTTCTAGGCTTGGGGACCACAATGAGGCTCTGTGTCAAAAGCAGTAGTGAAACATGAGTTTGCATTCTGCTTGCTGACTTGGGGTTCCTTCTTCCCTAGCTCATAGAATCCAGGCCTCTGCTTTACAGAAAAAGGAGACGTCGTCAAGAAGGACATGATCATTTCACTGTCCAAGACCCCAGAATGAAAGGCCATCCAGTGGTTCACAGAGAATAGCTGTGTCCAGGCATATGAAGCTCATAGTCAGCATTCTAGTGACCTACTCTTAAATACAAATTAAAAAACCAAGATTTTCCACAAAGCCAAACAGGCAGACATTGTGAAAGAAAAATAAGAGAAAACAAATGAAGAAAAAGAAAAAACTGGAAAAAAGTCAATGTGCATGGAGAAGAAAACATTGAAAAATAACTAATATCTGCTAAAGGATTTGTATATATGAAACAAGATCAAGAAACAAACAAAAACACATAAAGGAGCCCTTAGGGGAAAATACAATGACAAAATTAAATTCACATGAGCAGTAGCACAAATGTAAATGACACTGTGAGACTTTAAATCAGTCATAGGCAGTGTTAATTTTGAAAGCCTTCCGGGGTCGCAGGATCAAAATCAGAGGTTTAAATAATAAGCACAGGATAATCAGGGAAGTTATGCTATGGAGAACTAACACAGGTCTTGTTCTCAAAGGAGAGATGGACAAATAGTGAAAATTTAAAAAAAAATCAAAAGATAAGAATAGAACATCTATCCTGGGCTGGGAAAAGGCCTGCAGTTGCAGGCCAAGTGAACGCACTGCATCCAAGCAAATGAATTTTAAAAGATCACAGTTGACTCACATCTTGGTCAACTTTAGGAACTGAACAAATGATGAGGCAAATTTATAAACCGCTTGAGGAAAAAATATAAATATAAAGCCATGCAAATGAGTCTTGCCTCAAATGTCTTTTCTGCAACTTGACATTATAGATAAAATGCACAAATGTCCATAGAAGAGAGAAATTTTTTTTTTTAAGAGAAATGACTGTCATCTAAAAATTTTGTATGTAAGGGGCTGGGGAGATAGCTTTGTGGCACAAGTGCCTGCCTGGCAAGTGCAAGGTTGTGAGTTCAAACCCTGGTCCCGTAAAAAATAAATAAATAAATAAATAAAAATAAAAATTTTGTATGTAGCCAAGCTTTGGGTATGAAAACAACAGAAGAGAATTTTCTCAAAGGTATCATATAAATTCATATGAATGTCTTGCAAAACAATGGTTGAACCTATAACTGTAATACCTGATAGAGAGCAAAATTTTACAAGTTTCAAAATATGAAGATAATTATGTAAAAACTCTGGCTATATGCACCGAACTATTTAGAATTGTGAGATATCTAAATTAATTTTGTGAATATGGTCACAAAATTGGATGCCATTTTCAAAACTTACTTTCAAGTTAGATGCATAATCATTGGAAGAAACAAATAGATCAAGGGAGGAAAATGAAGAGGGAGAATGAGATTTTTGAGGAAAAGAGGGGAAGAGAGACTGCATTTTAATGACAAAACAATGACATAGAAGTGTAAACTGAAAGCATAAGTCTGCGGTTTTAAGCATAACTCAATGTAAGTATCGTAGATGTTCCATTTTGTTCTGCACTGAAATTAGCCTGGGTCTTTTTGAAATAAGAGTGCTTGGTTTCCAACCCCATTCTCATTTAATTAATATAGGGTGCAACTAAGAGCTCCTCCACTAAGCCCAATGGGCAGCAATTTTTGGGAATCAGTCGCTCAAGCAGTCAAGCGGGAAAGACAATAGCGTCAAGTTTATTCCCTCTTAGATCCTACAAGTTGTTAATCGGCAATGACTACTTGTGAGTTTTGTTGAGGTCATATCCAGGCTCACTGCAAAATTTCTCAGATATATTTGCTATCTTTACAGGAATGACATCAAACATCAGTCATTTCTGGATTGATGTAGATTTGAAACTAAAATAACTGTTAGTAGATTGCAAAACACTATAGCTCCCTTTGAAAAGATCAGAGAAGATCAAATTAAAAAAAATTTATCTGTCTATCTATCTATCTAATATACATATGCCTCCCCCCCCTCTCTCTCTCTCTCTCTCTCTCTCTCTCTCTCTCTATATATATATATATATATATATATATATATATGCCATATGGGAGCAACTGATTC
>PVKN010007120.1:0-27211 GCA_004027915.1 Capromys pilorides
AGAACACCAAAAAACAAGCCACAGAGATATTTGCAAAACAAAAATTAAAGATTAAAATTTAAACTATATGAGAATGCCTACAAATGATAACATAATACATTAGGCAATTGGGAAAAAGCTGAACTGAAATTTTGTAGATAAGAAAACTTGAAAGGTCAACAAATATATGAAAAAAAGCAAAATGTCACTGCCTATCAAAAATGTATTACTTCAGATGACATAATCTACTTTTCAAATTCATTAATTGTTGGGAACCCCCGGAAGCCAGGAAAGTGATCAAGTGTGTGTAGGTGGGACTGGGCCTCAGTGTCTAAAGCAAACAAGCTACTCCAGTGCTGAGAAAAACATCCTGTCTCCTTCAGGCCAGCTATTAGCTGCTAAGCAACCTTGTGTCATGTGGCACAGACTTTGCAAAAGTATAAATAAAGGGACATTTTTGTGTCGGTCAAGTTAAGAGTTAGTCTTGCTCATCAGGAAGACTGATGACCACCTAGCCCAGCCATTCGCCTTGTTTTCCTACCGCCGTGTCTCCCCGGGGTTGAACTGGTTCGCTGTAAGACCTACAGATCCCTACAATTAATATCATGAAAACAATGAATGTTGCTAGGATGTGTGATAAGTAATCCCAATTGGATAGAGAAACACCTAGAAAATGAGTAAAGCAACTTCTGCATGTGCCTGTGAGGGTGCCTCCAGAGATGACTGGCCAATGGGATAGGGCTGTACTAAGGATTTGAAAAAGAAACAGATTTAATGCTGCGCAGAGAAATTTACAAGATTAACTGACAATACTGGTCCAGAGTCAGGTGCAGAAAAGTGCAGGAGATCCATTTATCCATATACCCTAGAGATCTGAAGAATGCAGCCAAAGTCCTGGAGCCTACAGAATATCCCATATAAGTGCTATCAGGAGGAGGCTGAGGAACGGAATCTGCGAGGGAAAGTCTATGTGCTGCTGCTGAAAGCTAGATATCTGCACTGACAGAAGGACCCAAGGCCATGCTGAAAGCTAAGAGATGACACCCACAGGGAAGGGCAAGACCCAGAGCTCCTCCAAGAAGATTATCTGCCATCCTTGGCAAAAAGGAAGACTGGAACTCAGCTACAGAGGTCCAATGCTCCTGAAGAAAAGCAACCGGAATGAACCTCCTCCAAGGAAGATCAGCTGAAACCCTCCGCTCCCATTCTCCTCTATACCCTTCAAAACAACTTCCTTCAATGGGCCTTCCACTCCCAAAACCAGAACCATGCTGACTCTTTCAGCTGGGCATGCCCTACTCAGGTTGAACAAATAGTCAATTAAGTACCACACAGACGGCTCTGAAAGGGAGAGGCTGATGGAACAAAAGGAACAAAGGAATCTTGGGAGCAGAGGATGCAAGGACATCATCCCTCCACAGGTGCCACAAAGAGCAGCTCTCTTCCACCCCAGGCCTTCCTTGATGTCTATCTCCGCATGAGCCAGCTAACCATGCACAGAAACCTCTGTGACAGTCAAAATCAGTCTTTCCTCCTCATAATTGCTTTTTTCAGGTATCTGGTCACAGTGACTGACACAAGGATAAAATAACAGCAAAGAAATATGGAAAAGTTGCTAGCTCTAATATACTGCTAGAACTGGTGAAATCCCACTAGGAAACAATCTAACATTATATGTAAAGCTGCATGCCCTTCAAAGAGCAACTGTCCTAATGTTCTGATATGATTCTTCACTACAAGAAATATTGAAACTACTAAAGCCACTCGTAGAAAAAGGCAAACTCACACGATGCTGCATTATACAGCAGTGAGAATGCATAAACTATCATTGTAGGCAACAATATGAATGTATCTTCGAAAGAGGAAATAAAAAAGAGAAACAGGACTTTTCACCATTAACATCTTCCTCGCAATCAGTCCTACTCCAAGACTTAAAATTCTATACTAAAATCAACAAGAAAGATTTCTAAATTCTTTTTTTTTTTTTTTTTTATTCCACCAAGCTATCTCCCCAACCCCAAGATTTCTAAACTCTTATGATAAAGAAAGGACCTCTTTTGGTTGTTACTGTGACCTCATGTTTTGTTATGTGTTTTCTTTGAAAACTGCCATAATTCCACAATTGAAAAGGATATCCGGAAATGTGGGACACTGTGGATTCTGAGCCTCAAAAAGTGTGTAACAAACGTGCAATTATATAAAGAGCACTGAAGAATTACTGAGGTTCAAAAAAGCTATTGAATGATAGAGCTGTCATTAGGAGTATTGTATGAATCTAAGAAACACATCCACAGAACATAAAGAAACTACTATATAGAAATGCATCTGCACATCTTAGACTCTTCACATGACTTTCTGTAATGAGCGTCACACTGGACAGCATATCTACACAGCCCAAAATTAAGTCTCCAATTATTTCCCACTTACAAATTTGAATTTGCTTATTAAGATGTTTCTATGTATTCTCTTCCATTTGTTTTCCTTGATACAAAAAACTCTAAATTAGTTTCCTCTACAATTAAATACTATTTGTGCAAGCTATAACTCTACAGCCAGAAAAACTGATAGAACTGAAAGCAATTGCAAAAAAGTAAAAAAAAAAAAAAGAGCTGAAAAACAAATATAATGGCAGTTACTTTGACAGCTGGAAAAAGATGGGAATGTGGTTTTCGGGATGCATTCACAAGCGTATCTTTAACTACGTGGTACTGACCTAGGTTTTGGTTTCAAATGGCTGGCTCAAAATGTCTGAGCTTATTATGGACACTGATGCCACACACGATCTGGCACAAACAAATTATACACGTTTAATAATGTTAAAAATGCACAGAGGCAAGAAAGCATACAAAGAAAACTGTGAGCCACTAATTCATCAAATGTGATTTCTATGGTCTATGATGAAAATTAAAACTATAGCTTTGCTCACAGATGACAATACTTAGACTTCCAAGAAAAAGACTTTTTTGTCTGAAAACTAAGAGACCTAAAGACACGTGAAGACATTCATTCCTCTGAAGGGTGATGGAGAAAAAAAAAAGAATCAAAGGACTTTATCAGTGAGCTAGACAGAAAGATAATTTTCTTGTTTGTTTTTGAGACAAAGTCTTATTACTTCAGGCTAGACTTGTACTGACTACGCACTGAGAATTCTCAGCAATCCTCCTGACTCAGCTTTCCAAGTACTGAGATTATAGGTATATGCTATCACACATGGCTCAAGATAGAACAACAATTTCTCAGACTCAAGTGAAACCATCAGATTACTGATTTGAGAAGAGTTCTATAAATTAAAAAGCTCTTTTGAAAGTGTAGCTGGGGTTCAATACCCAGTACCACATGCTGTGCCAGCCCCACCCCCAGGGTGTGCTGAGACAGGGAATGAGACTGGGAGTGGTGGTGCGCACCTGTAATTCCAGCGCTTGGGAGGCTAAAAACAGGAGGATCACTACCAGTCCTATCTATGTAGTGAGACCTTGTAGACCTTGTACTAAATACATAAAAAAAAAAAGCACTATGCACAGTAGGACTCACTGCCAACCAGGGTAACCAGGTAAAAGATGGTTCATTCTATTATAGCACATTCTGTCTGTACCCTAATTCCCAGGCCCAATATATTTCTCTCTCCATTCTAAATGCACACTTCTGTATAAACCAGTTCTCCAACTTAAGATGTTTCTGCCAACTTGACACATTGGTGATTTAGAGTCACCTGGCACTGAGACAGAGACTACTGCTTTTAGTACTACTACTGTTGTGAGCATGCTAAGGTTACATACCTCTGCTAATCAGTAACTGCAAATTTTCACTGCAAAACATAACAAAATTGCTCAAAAATATTACCACCTTACCTTAAAAAGACACATAAAGAAAATGATCAATATGCAATTAGTACTCAAATTTCACTGAATAACAAAGTGATGCTTAAAGTAGAATGTACTATTAAGCAAGTATTTCATCTGAGCACAATAACATAGCGAGTAAGTAGCTACTATCTTAAAAACGAGTACACCGAACCCTGAAAGCATTAAGTTTCAGCAAAATTTTTTATAACATACGGTATTACTAGATCTACATATGTACAGTTAACTATCAACACGTACTGAGTTTGTTAAGTACATTATTTGTTTTAAAAATGTTAATCACTTACTATGTATCGAGAGCTGTGCTAGGTTGGAAACATAAAGATGAGTAGCACACGGTTCCTTCTTTCAAGGAGCTCATAGTCTAGTGAGGAGACAACCCTATGAAGAAAAACAGCTTTCAGTGTGACAGTAACTAAAACAGATACAAATGTAAATAGTCTATTGGGGCACACAAAAGAAGGCAGATGGTCCAATATACTGGGGTCAGGCGAGCGTCACAGAGAAGATAACCTTTGAATAAAGTGCATCTTATATGTGATTCCACGAAACAGAATAAATAGGAAGAAAACACAGAGCATCTGGAGAATTACTAGTGGGGATGGAGGAAAGAACAAAAGGTAAAGAGATAAGATAGGGAGGCAAACAGATCAAAATTGTACAGGCTCCTTGGAAATCACTTCTATGATAGTCTAAACAAACCAAGTACAGTATGGTCTGAATGACTAGAACTGCATTTTGGAAAAAATAACTTCAGTAGCTACGAGGATAGATATGAGAGATTAAGTATACCTGAACAAGAGCATTGGTAGTATGAAGAACGAACAGGGTATATATAACATCTCTGACCAGATGTGTATGGCACTGTGGAGGGTTGTACAGAAAAAGGAATGTGAACAACCAAAAATTCACACTTGACTATCACTGTGGATTATGGGTCTATATCCAGGCAAAGGGGAAGAAGAAGAGCAAATACGTAGTAACAATCTGGTAGTGTCTTCAAGACCCAATTTTCAACCCAAGACTTCGCATTTCATTCCCAGTTCTATCACTTAAGAACTGAGATGAAGCTCTTTTATCTGTGGCTCCATCTTTTGTTTCTCAGTAGATGAAGCAGTGTAAGCCATCCATCTCATGTCAGAATAAGGATTAAATAATATGAAACATATAAATACTTAGTATCTTGACACAAAGTAATCATTTACTGAAGACTGTAATTTTCACTCGGAGGTTAGGAAGTTTTACTTTGGACACATGCGATTCAAAGGGATTCTCGCTGAGGAAACTGGTTTATGAGCAGGAACTGCTTTGGAATCAAAGTTTATGCAAATGGTATTAACTCAATGGAAGATTATAGGCTTGTTCATGAAGATGGTATTTTGGGATAAATGCGAAGAGGGCAGAAAAGGTGGCTGATCCACTTTTGCTATGCAATATTAATACTGCACTTATGAAAAAGCCACAGGGACAACAAACTGCAGCATGCTATGACTGTTTTTCAGTTGTCTTTGGCATGTAGGACATGAGTATACAGAAAAACCGTGGGATCACAAGTTCAGGAATTTAGAAAATGGGTGCAGCAAAAGAAACAAATAAAGCCTAAATTGTAACAAATTTTACAACAAACTAACCATTCCTCTAATGGAATTTAAGTTATAATCTATATTCATTGATATGGTCAGGTGTATCTATTTCAACCATGCCAAACCCTAAAAATGCCACAAGATTCAAGTTCATTATCATTCAACTGCAAAAGAGTACACTAAAATTACATTCACCAAAGCCTCATTAGTAAGCTGTGTCTTAACTGCCTTCTTACCTCAAGGTATCACCCTTAAGTCAAAAACAAAATTTAAAACCACCTCATTAGAATAGACCAGATTTACTCTATATATAATGCCATTAAAACTTTGAAAACCCAGCAAGGTACTGTCACATACTTACTGGTTGCCTGGTCTTCAGGCTAAAGATACAAAAATATTTGTAGAAGACCAAGTTTCTACTTCAATTGTAAATCTAGTATTCAAGATAGTGTACCAAAAATAAACATGATTGAACTAGTCACCTCTTCTGAAAATATCAAAGAATTAGCAACTATAAAGTATAAAACTATTTTATAAAAATGTAAAATATAGAATATGGGACCTAATTTTAATCAATACAGAAATATTACTTCTTCATAGAGATCATATATAAAATGGTATTGCTGGTCATTTCTATAAATTGATAAAATGGACAGGTGGTGGACCAAATCACTGTTTCCCCAGAACTATCCAAGTTTTAGTCTTATTACTACTGGAAACCTCTAGGTTCTAGGAAAATTGGGATGTTTGATAATCTCAGTAAATAATGGAATGTCTTCACCCACCTGAACAGATTTTTTTATGTACCTCGAAGAACTTTTTCTAGTAGTACCTATCATAATAAAGCATAATTCTACTAGTTTTTGTTTCTATGTGACCTACAAATCCAAAAACAAAAAAATTATTTATAAAAGGACTGCTCACAAGGGCTCAAGATAATACCACTAGGACCATACACTGAGAGACAATGAAGAGGCTGGAGCAAGAGGCTTTCTCAGCGTCCCAGCCTTCTCTCCACACCATCACCACTGTTAAGCTCTGAAGACTTATGGGACTTCCAACTTCTTGCACAAGCTTCCTAACACTCAGTCCTATTGCTCTTTCCTGCCGTGTCTTCATCTTCACTCCAGTCCTGTGCATCCATGCCAGTGACTCACCAACCTGGTAGCAAGATGCTCTCCACTTCCATGCACTAGTACAGATAACCTCATTCAAGCCCTGATGGGCTCTACTTCACCCAATACCTCCAAACAGCATTCTCTACATTGCGCTCTCTCCTTAGAATCTGTCCACGAACCTCAGGGTCTCCTGTTCCTGTTCTACAGTTTTTGTCTAGGGTCATGGGCAGTAATACAATTAATACTTGCACAGCATTTCAGTTTCACATACACAGTATATCAAGAAAATGTAAGTATAACTGTTTCCAATTTCACCAACACAACAGTGAGGTTATTTTTCATTTCTATTCTCTGTCATAGGGCTTTTATTCCCATGATCTGTTCTTAACCTATCTTCCAATAATAAGAAGGCTTGGGATTCATTAACATATTAACTGTGTTATGTCCTTAATGTATACCTTTAACTGGTTTAAATGCAAGCTACCTAATTTCTTATTAAGCTTTCTTGTCCATAATGGCCTCTTTCTATACAGAATACTGATTAAGCCCCAAACACCAAAGTGTGTCCCTCCCTTGATAATTTATAAATGTGCTGCTGAGTAAAAAAAGATTAACACTTGTAACACTTGTACCATTTCAGTGACTATAAGAGTACTTGTAGGATCTACCAAACACCGAACGAATTGAGGTGGATTTTTAAAATAAGTTTTCTGGTCCAATATGGACCTCTCCCTATGAGTATCACTGATTAATCTAGTTAAACCCCCAAACACAGGAAAGTCACTGTTGTAATAGTTTACAACTTCATCACTGGATAAAAAGAATAACATGTCCCCAATCTGTTTCATTCCAGTGACTTCAAGAGTACTCACAGTAGCTACCAGACAAAGGGCAAATAAAGATGAGGACCCAGGTACACCCAGAAATTTCTGACTATAGTTTGAGTGTTTATTTCTACCTTAAAAAAATGTCCATTCATCTACAAGAGCTAATGATCTCATTCTTGTATGTATCTTTCTGTTTTTACAGCATTATACATGAATTTTAAGGACAGGATCACAGGAAATATTTCTCAGGGGAAAAATGTATTTTTAAAGGATTTTTAAGATAGTATTAATATTGAACTGTTATTATGCTCTACCTAATCTGATTTTCAACCAGAGAAGTTAGTAATGTTTCCTAAGCCTTTTGGTTCTGTTTTCACCCAGCTAATTTTCATCTATTCTTTTCAGCAACATAAATCTAGATCTTTTCTTGATTTTTCTTTTTTGCAAAATCTATTTTTCATTTATACACACAACAATGTAAACAAAACTATTCTTACATTAAAACATATCACACACATCTCAATTTTAATTTTCTGAGCAATGTTGACCCTCTCACTAAATATTTCCCCTTTGGTGCCAATGTTAACTATTTCTAAATGTCCTGCTCTCAGAATTACTCCATAACAAGTCTGCTCAAACTCTCAGCTACAAAATGAATACAAATTTCATTCTCTTCCTAAATTCAGCATTTGCAACGTTATGGTATGTCCTTTACTGTGGAAGTTGCTGAATTTAACCCTATGCATGTGCTTCCTCAAATCATAGCATACATTCTTCCAACTGCTGCCAACTCTAGTCTTACAATTTGCCTCATTTGTTCTTCATATGAAATTCATCCTATTTACAGATATTCAAGTCTGAAAGCCAGTCAAACCATTTAACTCAGTTTCCTTCTCATTCTACTAATTTTAGTTTAATCTTGGGTTCTTAAAATTTCACCCTGATTAGCTCTGCAGCATGGCAAGGCTCCCCACAGCACAAAACATAATCACACACACCTATGTGAATCTATAACTTTAGGAGGCTGTGGCAGAAAGATCCAAGGTAGAGTCTTGGCTGGGCAATTTAGTGAGATCCTCTCTCAAAATTTTATAAGGGTGCGCGTGTGTGTGTGTGTGTGTGTAGAGAGAGAGATCTAGGTTAGTGTGAAAATACTAGACTGAAGCTCTTCTACTGAAAAAGCAAAACAAACAAACAAAAAAACCAAGAAAACAGTAAAAAAACAAACCATAATCATGGCAATATAACTTACTTATCAGGGTGCTAGGTTTAATTAATGAAAAATTGTTATAATAACCACTTTTTCAAACAAAATGTGCATAATATAAACTCTAAGCCACGAAAATTGTAGGGTCTTCTGTTCTATGCGCAATCAAAGTTTTCTTTCTTTTTTTTTTTTTTTTTGCCCAAAATAGGAATACATAACTCATGAACTTAATACAAGACTAGAAGCTAGCCTAGCAGTAACCAATGACACAACAAATCACAGGCCAATCCAAAAGATCAAGCATCACACATGTTTATACTCTGAGCTGACAGAAGCATTGGTTTTGCTCTTCTCCAAATCAGAAATTAGCCAAATAAAAAGCATTTAATACAACCAAAGAGTTCTAGACAACTAATAATGCTGGAAGCTACAAGAAATCTCAGTCAACAATTACTTTCGAAGACTGGTTCAATTATATCTAGGAGGGTTGGGGAAGGAGGGAGGAAACTGACAAACTGCTGCAAACAGAAAATTTCCATTAGCCAGAGTCTAGTTTGAATGTGGATCCAAATTACTACTTCACAACGTTCTTAAGAGCCAGCAGAACAGTGGTTATTAGAAAATTCCTCAGCTGGGCTGCCTGGGTAAAAAACTGGCTCTACTGAACTATACTTGAATTCTGGCAAGGTCCTTTACCTGTAGGTCCTCTGTTTTTGTATCTATGGGAATTACAATATAGGTTAAACATCCCGATCCAAAAATTCAAAAAATCCCAAACTCTGAGCTTCAAGACAAGCGAACACAAATGGAAAATTCCAAATCTGACCTCATGTAGCAGACTGCAGTCTACAGAGGAACACTAGAAATTTTACTGTAGAGTACAGTGTATAGATAAGGTGGAGATGAAGCATTCGTGAATTCTGAATTTAAACTCAAGTCCACTCCCCAAGATACCCCAAGATACCCTAAGACCCATATATGAAGTATATGCATATTATACTTCAAATTTAAAAACTTCAAAATCTAAAAATAGTTCTGGTATTGTTTTGGAAGAGGAATACTCATTCTGCAGTAACTTCTCTATAAAGCTAAAAAATTAAGTTAATATTAGCAAAGGATTTAAAAAATGCCTGGCATAAAATAATAAAAAATAAAATCATTAAAGCTTTGGATTAAAAAGTTTAACCTATATCAGCTGCTTTGTTCAACAAATTGGTCTGAACTTGTTCCTACACTAGGCCTCAACAGACTGGATGAAACGAAAATGTGGTCACACATGTCAATTCCTATATAATGAAATGGAATCTTTAAAAGAAGCACGGAGATTCCAGAAGATGCAAGTCTAAGTCTACTGACTAAATGAATTCCTAAGAAACAGGCAACCTTTTTGATTACCCTCCACCTACTCCTCTACCTTTGCAATTTGGTTGCTTCCTTAACCCTCTATTGATTACCCACTTTTCTTCTATGACCCAATACTGGCTACCTTATAACAATTTTCTCCTCTGTATCTGCATGAAACGATGGTTGAGTCATTCAAGCACTGACCTTAGCCTTTCATTAATATTTCCAGTAAAAGACAATCAATTTACCATGTAGCAAAAATAAATTAATAATTACTCAATCAATAAACTATATCAGGAATTTCTTCTAACGATTTTTCTGAATGAAATTCTTCGGGAAATATATTAAACATTATGAATACAAGATTCTCAGTAAGATGGTGTTATTTCAGTGAATTTATAATTTAGTAATGGAAACAGACAAGTACTGGATTTAATTAGTTGGAAACTCACTGACAGAAAGGTGACAAAAAGTTAACTACAGAAACATCTTCAGATTTGGAAGTATGAGGTAAAGAATTATCAGAAAAGGATTTGAAGAGAAGACAGCTACAGCTGGGAGAATTGCTAAGCAGGACCTGCACACTTGAGAGAAAGAAGTATTTTCATAACATGTTAGGTTCAAAAGTGAGACGACCAGTCTAACAGGATACACAGGTAGTTCCACTCAGAAGTAACAAATATAAGAGATGAAATCATCAAGGCAGACAGAAATTTACATTACGAACCAAAAAAGCTGTACTACTGTGATTGAAATATCTGGCTAAAGTTTAATTAAATTTTTATTATTTTTTTCTTTCATGTATTTGGTTGTTGCAAGTCTCACTATACAACTCAGACTCCTGCTTTCAGCCTCCTGAGCACTAGGATTATAGGCATGCACCACCTCACCTGGACTCTGTGGCTGGCTCAGTGTAAGGGGGGAGGCGTTGCTTGTAGTGCTAGGCATCGAACCACTGGGCATTGAGCCACTGTCACTGCATTTGCCTAAGCTTGCCTAAGCAGGTGCTTTAGTCTGCTGAGCTATTTGGCTGGCCCTATTTTAATTAAATTTTTAAAAATCATTATAGTAAAAGACACACTGCCGTTTAATTCCCTGTGACATATTTCACCTCATTTTGAATACACTTATCTCATTGTTCTTGCCACCTTCTGAAGAAGTTCTGGAAGTCCTCCTCAGTGTCTTTACAAGACATGATCAAAAACACAGCAAATAGTGTTGAGTGCCATCCAACAGAAAAGCGGATTCAGAAAAACATTACTGTGTATCTTTAACCATCTTACATGCTCAATCTGGACTATGCAACTTCTGGTAGCTTCAAAAGTCAAAATGACCAAGAAATGTAAATGTTTTGAACTGATTTAGGTCATCAAGGCAACCATGATAATACAGCTAAGGACACTTATAAAAGGAAGAAAAGAAATGCTTCAGAAAGCAGCAAGAACCGTAGGATAAGTGTATCCCAAGCAAGTGACAGTGCTTTCAAAGGAATTAATGCAATGTGTCTTTTACTGTCCCTGAATTTTTGTTTTGTTTTTCGTACTGGGGATTAAACTCAGGACCTTGCACTGCCAGGCAGGCACTCAGGCCACTGAGCTATCTCCCCAGCCCTGTCGTTGTATTTTTGAATCATATCTTATATAAGGAACAAAAAAAAAACTGCTTACTGGGCAATGTGGAAGTTACCAGTCCCTTAACAAGAAAAATTTTAATAAAGCAGGAGGACCAAAAGGCAATGGTTTAGGAAGTAAATGAAAAGGCAGTAACTTTTTAGGTATTCTGACTATAAAAGAAAACTATAAGTTTATAAGAAGGTGTTTATAGAGGACTGTAAGAGATCTCAACATGTTACAAGCAGGAAGAAACTTAGGTCATAGTTGAAAGGATGATTACTTATGCAAGATTAAAGACTGGCTGAGACTAAAACACAGGTTTACATGACTCAGCTCTTATTCTGAGATTAGAAAAAGATGGGTGTGAAGAGAGAAATCTGTTCTCTGAAACTGTCTTGAAAGAGTAATGGAAGTTTTAGCAGCTCCAAATCCACAGTGTAAAAGGAGGCACCTGAAAAAATTTTCTGATCTAGCATAGAGGTGGCTAAGATAATGAATCTGGGGCCGATGAGGGAAACCTAGGCTTGTCTTTGAAGCATCAATGCCTCTAGAAACATGTGAACGTTCTTCCTACCCACTTTTAACAGTTTGTGTGTAAAAGCAATAACGCCACAAGAGCTGTTTAAAGCACAGGTTCCAGAAAGGTTTGCAGGCTTTCTCTACTACTTGCTCAAATTCCTTGTTACTTAAATACATTTTTTATACACACTTCCTCAGCCCTATATGAGAAAACAAGATATTCTCTAGAAAAACCTTCACTGAAAACTTACTCTTTCCACATGTTTCTAATCCACTGCCAGTTTTCTCCAAACCTGACAGCACATAATTACCTGGAGTGATGCCATGGTTCTCAGATTCAGGCAGAACTGATTTCTTAAGTGTCATCCCAACTCTCACCTTCTTAATTTAATCATCCTCTATGATTCAGCTCTCCTGTTCTGAACTAGTTTTGTGTCTTCACAGCAAAATAACCATGCCTGGGCTGGGGAGATAGCTCAGCAGTCTACACGCCAGTCTGGCAAGCACACAGACCCAGGTTCAATTCCGGGTACTGCACACCACTGAAACAAGGAGTGGTGGCACACACCTATAATCCCAGGGCTAGAGAGGCTGAGACAAGTAGGATCACCACAAATCTGAGCTGCACAGTGAGACCCTGTACTAAATATGTAAATAAATAAGTGATTAAAAAGAAATGCTGAGTCCTCTATCTCAAAGATTATATTGCACTCAGCCCCTAGCCAGGTGGTAAGCCCTTATTAAATGTGTAATAAATGAAGATTCACAATTAATAAACCATTAGCCCTACTGAAATCATTAGAGATAGTTTTCATAAAAGCTCTATATAGCATAGAATTTTTTTGGAGGGGGGCAGTTCAGCCCACCTTGAGGGTGGGGCTGGCACAACATGTGATGCTGGGATCCAACTGTGGTCCCCTGCACCTGCCTCAGCTTGCCTAAGTAGGAGCTTTGGACTGCTGAGCTATCTTGCCAGCCCTAGCAAAGAAAATTTTTCATTAAAGTATTATTTTATATTCTACATAGGTAAGGTTAGAAAGCCACCTATATCCTCCCCCATCTGCTAATTCTCAGCCCAAGAGCAAAGGCCACCTCTCCAAAGTAGTTTATTTCATCTCCATGAAGTCCAATTTAACAAATGTTCATTTACTACATAAAAACATAAAAAGTGTATCAATAGAAGTACATTACACTTGGATATACTACTTCCCATATGACACATCAACTGGACTTCAAAGATTTGAGAACACTTAAGAATACAGTATTGGGGCCGGCGAGATGGTTCAGTGGTCTAAAGCGCCTGCTTAGGAGGGCTCAGGCAACTGCGGGGACTGCAGTTCGATCCCCGGCACCACATGCTGCGCCAGCGCCACCACCAGGGCAGGCTGAGCCAGCCACAAAATGAATAAATAAAGAAACAAACAAACACAACAAGCAAACAAATAAATACATAAAATTAAAAAAAAAAAAGAATACAGTATCAATTTTCCCAAGAAACAAGATTAAAATTTCTCCGGTAGAAACAATGTTAGAAAGTTAGCAATACCTAGCCACCAAAACCTACACAACATCGAAGAGCTTAACTGTTTGTGCCTTACAGGGAAACTAGGACCCCATGGAGAGATTTCAGGGATACTTATTTTTGTGCACATACATTGTTCCTATAAAATCAACATAAATTTCCGAAATAAAGTGCTGGAACTTTGAAGAAGTACCTTGCGCACTTCTATAGTGTCTGACTCAACGGGAAAATTACAGCCACTTTTACCCAGACTCTTCAATTTCTGACTTTGGTGTTATCAAAACAGCTTTCTTTTTCTTACTGAATGCTTCAAATTGAAGAGTGGCAGGACAAATCCTCTCCACTGTATCAGATGTGTCTCTCTCAAAGTGTGGTACACAGAAAGTATTTAATGCATATTCAAATCAACCAAATCTCAAAAACAACTAAATAAATGAAGATACTAAAAACAAATGGTCTTACTTATTTTGGATTTTTGTTTGTTTTGTTTTGTTTTTTAATTTTTTTGCAGAACCAGGGAACTTGAACTCAGTCCCTTGCACTTGCCAGGCAAGTGTTTATTCTACTGAGCTATCTCCTCACTTCCTATTTGGGATGTTTTTAAAATGAAGCACAATATATCTCATTTTTCCCTTTAAAATTATAATCGAAATGAAAGAAAAGTGTAAAAATTCATGCAGAAAACTCATTCAAGAGTCAACAACTTAGAAAAGTTTTAGACAAAACAAACAAATATCCCATTAAGTGACTGAGTCACAGCCAGGTGTGGGACAGGGCATCTCAATTTCCTTGGACTTTGAATATACTTCATTTTTCATACAAATCAAATAATCCACAACTGCAACCAACCTCACAACTGTTTTTATTTCTATACCATTATCTGTCTCAAACATTCACATTTTATAAAGCTGCAATCCTAGATACAAATCATTTTATTTTCTATTCCCAACACCTGTATATGATAAAAACTGACAATTACTAACTAAATGAAATCCTTGGCTAACATCGAGAGAAAAAATTCATTTGCTCACTGTTGTAGGAACATAACTTTGGCAACAATATCCTAAAGGGCCAGAAGATGGTGGTGTTGCTCCATCAAAAAGAACCTTTTAAAAAATAAAACTACATTACACCAACTTCCTCAAGATGAAAGATTTTAATTCCACTGCAAAAGTTAAAAATTATGCTTTGTTTACTTACTAGGGTATATTAGTGAGAACCAAAAATTGATGTACTTATCAAATTTAGCATTTAACTATTTTTATTCTTAACCTAAACAGTCATCATCCTATTAAAAATAAAAAGCACAAGACTTGAAAAAAATTACTGTCGCATTTTTTCTTTGCTGTACTCTCTCCCTCTCAACATTTCAATTATACTGATTATATCTTGAATAATCTACAATTACATGCAAAGGAATTTAAATCTCTTTTAAACAGTGACAAACTTCAATTGTTCTACGATTAATTTAATATGATTCTTTTTCTGTCTTAAAAGAACTGCCACTGAACTGCAGTTACAACAAAGGACTATGCCTAAATGGTATCAGCAATGAGGAGGAGGCAGTTTATTTTCTTTCTAGTCTGTTTTTCAATATCTTATAATATGCGATATAAGGTTTAAAGTGGGAAAATAACTTTTAGAGCAAAAAAATATAAGTTTGGTAAAATTTTTCTCCATTAGTGAACATCAATAGAAAACAGGCTTCCTACTCCTGTGCTACATAATGTTACTTAAGAAAATGCTATTTACATAAAATTACGGACATTAAAACTTAAGTTCCAAATTCTCAGAACAAATTAACATACAGAAAGAGCTGGATAATATTCAGCTATATCTGTGTAACTGTTACGGCTAACTCAAATGCAGACGTCATGTCCCTTATAACTGAAGTTTCCCTTTCTTGAGGTTTCTTCAATCTGTGAATGAGGAAACCACAGGCAGAGGGCTGCTGACTATATTTCCTATGCCTCAGGAAGCAGTAGGAAGCTGTCAAGAGCACCTGCAGCTGAACCAGCGGGGTGACTAAGGGACTCAAGAACACACAGCTCGCTAAACTCAGGCCACATCCTAGTCTGCTGACAGGCAAGTACTCTTCTACATTGTGTGGGTCCCAGATAGACTGTCCCGACCCAAAGTCACAGCCACCACCCCCAACATTCCCAATTGTTTCTAAATACATTAAGAATTGCAATTTACCAGTACTTAAGCACAGAGATTTCCTAACTCTTTAATTCCTAAATGACAATTTCTAGCTTAAGAAGGGTGTATTGGGATAATGTAACCCAGAAAACAGTTTTAAAGTCAGATGGACCCAAGTCCAAACTTCAACTCTACTCTGTGTATACTTAACCTGATCTCTTTATTTCAAAAATTAGGGTGCAAACATCAAAGTAATGTAGTTTTGTCAAAAGCAGAAGGGGGAGAATTACTAATATTATTAGCTCTAGGAAACTGAAGCTATTTCTAGAATCAGGAATGTAGATGCTACATGGTTAGCGCCATTTCTCTAACCCTTTCTCCATCACCACCACTAGAATCAAACTCTTACTTTCTTTGAAGTACAGTAACACTAATATTTTTCTACTAGACTTACAAGGCAATACAGATGACAGCAGAATAAGGCCTTTCAATCATACAGCCACGTCATTGCCACAGAGTAATGCTGACACACACCCACAACAAGGACTGGATCAAAATTACATTTAGGTGTTTGAGAAGAATATAGCATCGCAACATTTTTTGTATACAGTTTCTAGATAGTTTAGACCTACTCAAGTAATAGACAATGTTAATTTACTATTTACAAGTGCTCTAAGAATATATAAAGCATGTGGTAAAATAAAAGTTTTCATTAAATCATTTTTAAGAGGAAAATATTAAGATCCAATACCTGGAAATTTCCTAAAATGAAATAACCAATTTTGTAGCTAAAACTCTATTCCTAGAATGATTTCATCCTTCTCAAGCGTAAAGGATATTTACAGGATAAATACAAGGTTTACAAACCCTTATCCACAAACTGAAATACAGAAAATCATAAACACTCAAAGTCCTTTGTAATTTATTTGGTGCTGAGGATGTGCCTGTGTAGTGCTTTAATGTCCTGGAGTATTCAAACTTAAATATTTGCCAAACAGAACACAGTTACTGCTATAGACTGCTGGAATTTCATGTAACACAAAATGTAGTCTTTATAAAATTAAAGGAAGTTGTAAAACATCCATTATCAGTGAGCAAGAATTACAATCTATTCTAGGAAATTATTACTGGATTCTATCAGGTTTTAACAAGTGAGTTAAGTATTATCATCCTCAATGCACATATGAAAGCCCAGGTTACACAAGACAAACCTAGGCATTTGTTTAGGTTACCTAGAACAGCATAGTTCAACCAAAGCCAGTGCTAGAATTCAAATGTAGCTTTGTCTTACTTAAGGCCTAAGCTTTTATAAGACAATACTTGGGAAAAATTACCAAGCAATTTTTAAAACAAGTTATAATTACCAAAACTGTAATCTACAAAAAACAAAATCCCCAAATATAATGTATCCTTTTCATTCCAGGTAGTCAACATATAAACAATCCTTACGGTAATCCTTAAATCATAAAACAAAAGAAAAGGGTTTGCTGTTCCCCTGCTTCCAAAGAACAGACCTTTGAAGACAGTGAAAAGAAATATGAAGACAAGCATCTTCAAATAAATGCTAACTAATCCTTTCTACTCAAATTAGAAAGAAACAGGTTTGGCTTAGAAAAGAAAACAAAATGTCCTTACTAACTTAGTAGCTTTTATTTACACCAACCATTCTGCACTGCCAGGTTTCTCCATGAACTGCCTCCAATGCCAAATCTATCAGACTTTGGGGTCCTGATGGTCCCAGAACTGAGGGCTTAAGTGACACAGACAAGGTCATCACGAGAGCAGAAGTTAACAGATTATCTTGATGGTTTTTCATTTTCACTGAAAATTTAAATCTTTTCTCATGACTTTTTTTCCAAAAACAATGCCCTTATGCTAAGCAGTGAGTTTTCCCAAAAGATATGTCTACAGTCAACCTTTTTAATCAAAAACTCAAGCTTCAAATTTGACATACTTCAATCAAGAGCTCTACTTTTTAGAAGCTTAGCTAAAGAAAAAGCAGTCAGGCTACCTGATAATCATGTTGTCTGAATTAACTGTTTTCCTTTTCAAAAAGGAAGTACCACCAATCAAAAGAATGTCTTATTTTGTAGAAGGGAGAAAAAATGTTGAACAAGGACGCCAGAGTCACTTGTGAGCCTATTCTTCATCATAATTTTCCTCTATCATGTTTCCATAGTCTGTTTGGCAACAAGTCCTCAGCAATTATCTTAAGTCTTTATAAACATCTGAGAAGTTCAGATATAAAGCTATGGAATGCTTTAGTTATAAAAACGATCTCTGACAAATTTCACTAGGCTCCCAAATTAAGAGATCTGGTTTTTGTCAACAGTTATCAAATTAATCTGTACAATACCATCTGTGATATTTGCTAAAATGAAGCCCCCTGAGCACCTCTGTCAGGGACTATCCTATATAACTTAAAAGGTATCAAAGAACCTAATACTTAACAGGTAGCCTATATGACTATGAAATACGAACTGCATTTTGAAAAACACTGGTCCTATCATCTTGTTTAGCGAAATTACATACCATTTCTAATCTTTTTTTTTTAAATTAAGAAATAGTTTTCTTTTATCTATGATGGTAACGTTAATGACATCTTACTCCTAGGCTGCATGACCAAACTATCACCCACTGATACACTGCCAGCTATCTTAGGTCAGTATCGTTCCCAGAGTGATTCTTAATCTTTTAATAACTAATTTTTTAAATTAAGAGGTGAGACTTGATAGGACCAAATCAAAAGTAAGGCACCCTACCTTGAAAAATGAATGGCTCACAATGAAGTCACTACCAGTTTCATATCTCAGTTTAATAATTGAGAATTAAAAGCAATAAAAGTAATTTCAGAGCTTATGTTGCAACCATCATGCATTGTTTTATAAGGGTTTCAATTAATCCTTACAGAAATCCAGTAATAAAAATATTCTTTACAGTTTACAAAAGAAGAACCTTGGGGCAACAGTACTATTAAGCAACACAGAGAAATCAGGTCTGCCTGACTTTGAACTATGGTTCTTAACCCACATGAAAAGACTGCCTGTATTCTCGAAAACTTAAAGGGGAGAGCAATCTAGCTTGTTTACTTTTAAGTTAAGAATACCTTAATTTATACAGAGCAAGTTCCATTTACTTCTGTTCTTCAAGTCAACACAGAACAGTAAATCTCGACAAGTTGAAACCAATGTACGGCTACAGTAATGTACTTCAAGTCAGGGCTCAATAGTCTGCTTCCACTCATCTTAGTCATAATTAATGGAATACTGAATCACTACGAAAAGAACCAGGTTTCCCTAGGTAAATAATGTTATCATATTTTTTAACTACTCAAGGAAGTTAGAGCAAGGAAGAGGACCTTCAAGAAACACCACAATATAATTCTACCTATCCTCTTCCCTGGTTCTGTAGAGCATGTGTCTCAGTATATTTGATCATTAAATTAATACCCGTAACAGCAAAGGTACTATTCAGAAATTTGCAGTAAGCTACCAGGTCCCTCTTTAAAAGTATAATTTTTTTAGAAGATATAATTCACTATTTAATTCAGATGCTAAATAAAAACTCAACTCATTTTTATTCCAGAGTCACCTATGCCACTACTTAGTTACTAACTTGAATTACAAAAAAAACCAAAAACCAAAAACCAACTAATACAAAATGGGAGCAAGAAAAAGTGAAAAATGAGAACAACCCAGCTAGCATACAAGGCATCTACCTGCATCATGAAGGGAAGAATACTATCTTATTTGTTATATCTCTTTACTTCCATTCCAGAAGAGTATTCTCTCCACTCCAGCGGTGCCTTCCCAACTTTCTGAGCAAAAAGGACACATGTGAGGCACAGGAGGTTGTTCACTCAACGTTAGAGTGACTGGCCAAGACAGACTGCGCTCAGAGGTCTCACGCTGAGGATTTGGGTTTCCGTCTGCCTTCAGCCTGTAGCCCACTCTGCTTGTGGCACTGTCTGATTCAATTACCTAAACTGAGTACATTACGCTTCTAAGCAGCTGGGGACTTGGTTCCTACACTTTCTTGGGCCCTACTGCTCATAAGTAGAATCAGTCCATCGTGACCATTATGGTGGCATATTATGTCAAACCAGAGGTCCAAAATTTCCCTTTGCATAATTTTCTTCTCTTCCCCACTCACACTGCCCCACAACCTCCACCTCTGTTGGGGATCAAACTTAGTCTCAGGCATAGGAGGGACACACTCTACCTCTGAGCTACATCTCTAACCCTCTTCTCTTCTACACAAGTAGTTATTTCCACCTGTGTAGTAAGCTAGATACTATCATTTGCACCTCAGACCCAGCTTTTCTTTCCCTTCCCTCTGGCAAGGAAGAGAGTCAATCTAGATCTATAGAAAGCAGTAAGCAGCCTAACCCTCAGTCTCCAAAGCAGTTTTCCAGAACTAGTGCTGAATAATACAGCTGATGTTGCACTTAAACAAAGTTTATGTAATTAGCCAGGTATAGTGGCATCAACCTGCAATCCCAGCACCCTGGGAAGCTGAGGCAAGAGGATACCACATGCAAGCTCAACCTGGGAAACTTAGCAGGACTGACTGAAAAACTTTAAAAAGTATGACTGGGGATACAGCTCAGTGTAAAGGTCCTGGATTCAAACCCTAATACCAAAATTAATTAAACTATGGGAAACTGTTGCAAGTTTGGCCCAAATACACTCATGAACTTGTAAAAACAACCTCTAATTTGCTTTAAGGAATTGAAGGAGGAAGAAGGGGTACTGTACTAGTTCCAAGCCTAAGCCTTAAGAAAGTCTGATTGCGCCTATATTTGCACTCTTATGAGCACTAAAGCTACTAGGTAAAGTTGTTAACCCTAATGCAAAGGCCACAGGGACAGGAAAGGAAAGGACTCTGGGAATAAAAGTGTGTGTCTAGTCCCCAGTGGAAATACCAGCTGCAGCCTGGCAGCCTTGACAGATCACAAGCAAAACCAGAACTGACCGACTGAGCTTCAGCTGGGACAGTAAAACTAAAGGAACAAAATGGTTGTTTTAACTTATTGACTTTAGGGTTGTTTGTTACACAGGAAAAGATAACTGAATATTAACCTAGTTCCTCATATTTCTGAATAATTTGTTCAACCACCAGAGAATGGGTGCATTATAAATATACTCTCCCCAATTCCCACCTCAGAAAATAAAGCCTATGTTCTGGATATCGGAGGCTCTTCTAAACTCATGTCTAAAAGCACAGGCTTCACGTTTGTTGTTTCAAAACTGTATCCCAGCACCTAGCAGTGTCTGGCATAGTAAGCACACCAGTATGTGTTATGAGTGAAGGCTAAATTTAAGAAATGTCAAGGCTAAATCAACAAATGTTAGTGTTCATCATAACTTAGCAACTGTCTGACATATGGTTTTTACTACAATACACTCACAAAAATGGTTTAAACATGAACTTTGAGCAGATACGTACTGAATTTTTTAATGACTTTTTTAATGATGAAGCTTGGTGTGTAACAGTAAAAATCACTGTATATACTTTGTAAAGTACATACATAGACCGCAATGGGAAGTAACTTGATAACCACTTTAGAAATAATTCTAATGTATACATTCCAAAATTACAAATGTTCAAGGATGAAGGTTTTACAAATGAGAACCAAACTTCACCTTACACATACAGAATGAAAATGAAAAATTTTTCAAAAAAATACCTACATTTCACCAATGTACTGTTACAGTAAAGAAATCAGTTTATTTTTTAACTATTCTGTTAGAAAGTTTAACTATTCTGTGATAAAATACGACTTTCAAAATTACCTACCAATAGTCTTTGGAATGAGGTAGCCATATTAATACAGAGAAACAGACAAGTTTGAATCTACACAACACAAAGGTAACCATTCTTCAAAGAGTTACATCGGGAATCACCACATACAGCTTACTACTAAAGTCCACTGAAGGTAAAGCATCACAAATTCCATGGGAAAAAGTTCTAGGTACAAGAATGTAGGTTTTAGTTCTAATTTTGGCCATTACCTAGTCACAGACACTGGAAATTTAGCTTTACAAAATGTTTTTTGAGCCTCAAGAATGTAACGATCACCTCCAGACCCACCTAATTCTCAGCTGTCATGAGAAACAAATGATAAAATAGCTATTACCATTACTTAAAAATGAAGAACATAGGGCCAGGGAGACAGCTAGCAGTGTAAGTGCCTGCCTAGCCTGCAGAGGGATCTTGAGCCTGATTCCCAGGACCATTAAAAAAATGAAAGAAAAAACAAAAATGAAGAACATTAAACTAATACAGACCATAAGATACTCATTTTAATGTCAGCAGGAAGAGTGAAATTCATCTGTGCTTCTGTCAGACATTTTTCCCTCCATTATGTACTAGCAACTAGCTCCTTTGGACATCACTTACAAAGTGCCAATTTACGGGGCTTTCCACTGTTCATTATAATTACAACATGCTTTAATAAGAAGATTAAAAATGACTATTTTTTTTCTAATTACTGTGTTATCAAAATTTCTATAAGAAAAACCAATTAACTTGTTCTGGTTTTGTACTACTGGAGAAGACACTCCTACAGGTGCAGAAGAGTCAACTGCTAATCAAATTATACCTTAAAAATATTAGCAAGATAGTTACTTAATCCATTTTACAAAATTCATTGAATAGGAGCCCCCAATTTATTTACTCTGCCAAGCTTTGACTTTTAATCAATGAAAGTCTCCTAAAGGAGACAGTATTCAAGCAAGATTAAGTTCTTTTTTGTTTCTGTAGACAAAGTCTTCCTATAATTTAGGCTGGCCTTGAAGTTACAGTGTAGCTCAGGCTGACCTCAAACTCAATCAGATCCTCCAACCTTAGCATCCTTGAGTGCTGGAATTATAGGCCTGCTATGGTCACACACTAGGAGAAGAAGTTCTTAAAGTCGTATTCCATGTACATTACTTCCAACCAACCTTTCATTCCAAATAGAAGACACAAAGACAACAGTAAAAAAGACTTGTCTAATTTTGCTATGTGCTCTTCATCTACTCAATGTATTACTCAGTCACCAGCTTTCATGCAAAAAAAAGTCAGGTCCAGATATTCTAATGAAAATCTAAAAATCATCAATCACAAAAATAGTAGGAATTAGAAGGAACCTCCTGGAATCATCTAGTACCTGATGAGGTCACTTCAAGGCACTCATTAACTACATCCAACTCTCAGTAAATCAGTTGCACTACCTTCATACAAGAAAGAAATCATTATTGTCTATGAACCTGATTCCAACTTTACCCACTTGCTAATATTAAAGGCAAGTTACATAAACTCTTGGGCTAGTCTCTCCTGAAATATAACAGCAAATAATGTAACTACTCAAAATTCTCTGCAAATTGTGACCCACAACTATAGTATGATATTGTTCTTCAGGTGCAATATCTACAGTGTCTCTAAGGTAGGGTTCTTACTAGTTAATTTAAGAACCGGAGGTTCTATTATTTTGAAGTTTCCAGTAATCCTGAAAGCAGTTCTACAGCCTAACAGACCAGCCCTGGACTTCATGTAGAAACTTCACATGGTCCATGGATTCTGCTAAATTTATACCCATGGTACACGTGAAAATTTTCCACACCAGCAGATTCATTTCTCTTAGGTTGGCATCCTCCAAAAGATTGTAAAATAATACACATACTGAAGAGGTAAACTTTCATAGATCTTACTCAAAATACAACCAAGTAGTCTTCCTTGATCCAAACTGGTTATTTTTACTTTCTCCATTTTCATGCTCATTAAATTCTGCGTAATCTAGTTACCTTTCTCCTTTCACCACCATCAATACCACAACTTGTTACCCATAACCACGACACCATGGAATCTATGTACCTGCAGGCTCCCTGAGCTAAACTTTCCCCATATGCTGCTACCATGTTGGCCCACCTAAAACAAAGTTTTAAAGTTGTTTCACTCTGGACTCTTAAAATCATCTGTATATAAAAACAAGTCAATTCCCCAGAATTGAGATCAAGGCATAAAATGATCCAAATTTTTACTTTATCATCTTTTATCCTAGTACTAACACTTTGTCACACCCAAACAATTACATTACTTGTTTATATCCAAAACTGTGAACTCTGTACTTAAGATTCTTCTGATTCATCTTTCCCTATCAAAAGTTAGTCATCCTTCACATCTAAGAGCTCAAATGCAAGCTCAAAGAACCAACTTCTCAAACTCTACTTTGTCAAGTAATGAGTTCCACAGCCTCTGAATTTGAATTGTGAAGATTTTCTTATTGTCTGTGAAACTTAACCATGAATCAAAACACAGATGGAGAATATGTGCACAATCTTTTCGCTCAAAGGAAGAAAATATTAATTGTCCTTATCCTAGTATACCCCCAAATACCTGCCACTGTCTAGCAGTACTGTAGACACTTAGGAACTTGCAAGGAAATAACAGAAATGTTAGCCATCCTGGGGTAAACAACCCAGATAACTGTCTCTTTGAAGGAAGAAACCTCTCTGTGACATCCTGTATCACACCTCATTTCCAAAACCCCTAACTCTTAATTACTGTTTTCCGAAACACCATTTCAGGTCTTACAAGCATCTCCACATTTTTTGGGAAAAACTATTTGAAAATGTCAGTAAGTTACATCCCTAAGAACTATTCCACATACAGTACTTTTATCTCAATTTCAGTAGCTGTTAACATTTGGCCATTGCACTTTAAATTTTTTAAAATATTAATTATTAATGAAAATGGTAATTTTCAGTCACAACTAATCTACTTCATAGCTAAAAACAAGTCCATATAAATGAAAAAATGTGTCTTTTTCTAAAGTTGTATTTTGCTTGCATAATACACAAAGACTTGGTCAGATAGGTAAAGTGGGTTTAAACATAAGCATGAACTTTTAGAAACCTGCAGAAATATAAATCGGGTATTTCATACAAAAGAAATAAAGGAGAGGGTGGGCGATAACTAGGCATTATCTTTTTCCACTACTAATACAGTAGCATTTTAAAACAAACATCTTGCAGTACATTTCGCCTACACAAAGATGAAAAAACTTTACAATAGGAGAAGAAAAACAAATCAAGCTCCTGGAAAAATATTTTTCATCCTGGAAGAGTAAAAACGTCTACACTGTAAAAGCTTCTCCTCTTCTTTCGTAATGAAGCCTCCACATAATTACTGAAGCAAGAGAAATTCAACTCTCAATGGAGTAAAGCAAGGACTGCACAACCCTTGTGCACACAAACTGGTTATCTGAAGGTTGTAAAAGCAATGGAGCCAAACTACTAAAAAATTAAATTTTTTAAGGAAAATGAAAGGAGAGGGCCAAGTGACCAGATGAGATAAGAGACTAATAAAAATCTGCAAGGTCACCGGGACCTAGCAGGTCACAAAGGTGGAGGCGGGGGCTGAGGAGGGGGTGCCGCGGGGAGTGCAGACGCCGGAGCAGACAGAGCTGCTCACCGGCTGGAGCGCGGGGTGCGGGCGGTGGAACCGGGTGAAAGTCGGGGCGCGGGGCGCGCCGACCGATGCTGCGAGAGGAACACCGCAGGCAGCCGAGGGCTGCGGGTCCGCGGCGCGCGGCCGTAGGGTCACGGAAACACTTGGCCGGGCACCGGCTCCCAGGCCTGCGCCGGCCACCCCGGCGGCACCCGGGACCCTGCCCGCAAACTCCCGCCGGGACAGAGACCCACGCCCGCCGCCGCGCCAAGGTCCCGCCGGGCCCCCGCCGCGTCCTTACCCAGGGCGAACCGTGCGCCCGCGGCCGCTGGGGCTGGCAGCGCGCCGCCGCCGCCTCCTCCTCCTGCTCCGCGCGGGCGGGCGCCCTCAGCCTTCCGCCCCCAGGATCGCCATCTCGCGGCAGGCGTAGCCCCGGCAGCCCAGGCCGCCCGCAGCCCTCGGAGCCCGCACGCCGCGCGCCGGCACCGGCCCTCCCCCCACCCCCGCCCCGGCCACGGGCTACCCTCCCCCCGGCGACCCCACACCTCCCCTCCTCGGGAGCGCGCCGCGTGCCCACGACGCCGGCGCCGCGCCCCGAGCGCGCGCCCCCCGGCCGGCTGCCCGCCAGTCCCCGCGCGCTACGCTGCGCTGCGCTGCGGCCGCCCGAAGCCGCCAACTCCGGACCCGGAATCCAGCTCCCCGCGAGCATGCGCAGCGAGAGCGCACCGGGGCTGCCTTTGGAAAACTCCGCTCCTCCGGGTCTTCGGAGTAGTCGGGGGGGGAGAGTCAGCCAATGAGAGAGGAGGGCGGGGCCTGAACCTGGGAAGGGGCGGGGCCTCCGCCGAGGGTGGGGCGGGGCCTTCTCTAAACTCCGGCTCTGCACTTTGCTGACTTGACTTTCCGGTCCGCGTCTGAGCCCTTTACGTGACCTCCGCTATGATCCTCGGAGCCGTGGTGTTCTTTTCAACAACTCTGTCTGGCCAAATCCGGCTGTTAATAAATACTCCTTGACGTAGCTTCCTAACTTAGTGTTTGCCTTAGAAATCATTGCAAGATTAAGTAATCGCACGTAGCAGACAGTCGTACCAGACTTGCAGTCCAGTTTTATTAGTAGCCAATTGTTCGTCCCTTGCCACTGCATCAGCCCAACACTGAAGTTCATCCTTAATGAGGAAGTACGTGTGTCAGCACAAGTCACCTATTGGCCCCACTGTAGAATTGAGTCAGCCGCCTCAGAGAAGTTCTGTTAGTAATTTGTATGTCTTTTGGGAAGAAACTACCTGCAAATAGAAATCAGTAATGGCCACCCAACACTTCAGATGACCTAGTCTTCTACTTGAGAGAGCTAATGAAGGTGTTTAAGCATAGAGTTTAGTTTTGCCCCAAACATCTCTCACAGGTAATACCTGTGAGAGGTACTCCAGGAAGTACCTAAGTCCGTCCCCAACCTTATTAGTTCTCCTACTTGAGCCTAGATACCTTCACTTCTCTCCAAAGCTAACCTTCTACTGTGTGCTCCTTCCTGTGAACCCCTTCTCGGCATATCCTTATCTTTACCCTCCCTACGGGCCATACTTTTTCTCATCATAACCAGGTGTTCTAAATTTTCCGTTGACCTTAAAGCTCCTTTCTAATTCCTTTTCTTCAATTTTAACAACTTTGGAAAGAATTGTGTATCAACACAGCTCTGACACTCCATCAGTGTGTGGGATTCAGTAGAGATCTCTTAAATGAGCAACTGCTCATGCCCTTCTACTCCAGTGCATCAGTTCCTCCCTCTGACGTCGTCACACTTGAACTAGGTGCATAACCACGTGATCTAAGAAGATTACTCTTAAGAGACATCTGAGAATGGGGCACCACTGCTTCAAGTCAGCCATTGGATCTTCTGAGCTTTTGTGACAGATCAACATGTTAAACAAGACCACTCTCTTGTTCACCCGCGCTGGCTCTCCAGTTTAAACACACAAACATGCACACATACACACACACATACACACACACACACACACACACACACCCCTTTGCATTTCCTTGAATGTGCTTGTTCATGTCTGTGCTTAAA
>PVKN010007121.1:5155-27314 GCA_004027915.1 Capromys pilorides
TTTTTTTTTTTTTTTTGCTTATTTGCATTTTCTATTTTTTGCATTTAATTTATTTCACTGTTACAGTAAGAAAAATGCATCAAGATAATGTACATCTAAAAGAGACATTTGTGGAGATCTGGAGCTCATCACTGACTAACAGAAGTTGTGGCAGATTAATGACCCAGTGTAGACTTCTCTGCTTGGTAGACCCAGAAACAAGCATATAGGTAGAAGGGAGGCTTCCCGGAGGTGGCATTGTTTGAGTTAGGCCCAAATGAACAGGAATTTGCTTATGCAATGGTTGATTCATTGTGTCAACTTGAGAAGTCTAGAAGCTTACCTAAGTAACTCCGCAGTTCTACATCCTTGGGTGTAGAGGATGTGCCCTCACCTCTCTAGAATGTTGTTCATTACGTTAGTTTGAGAAATTTGGAAGTTTAGATTTGCAAACAGCCTGAGCCTGTACAAGAGCAGAGCACAGAGATAGTATGAATGTTACACCAATCCAAGGGTGGGTAGCCTGCACACAGTATGAGGGAGGACAAGAGACTCTCTTCCCCACTTTGTCCTCGCTGCTTTGGCTATCATCCACTGCCATGAACAGCTGCCTCTGTGCCATGCCACCCCTGCTTGGGAGCCAGCTGATTGTCGGCTGAAATCTCTACAAACTGTGAGCTAAAAACATCTCTCTCTTCTAAATTTTTTTTTGTGGGGTGGTCAGGTATTTTGTCCCAGCAAGAGAGAAGAGTAAATAAGACAGTTTGGCTGCAAAGAAGGGAACAACAGCAAGAAGCCTCAGGACAAACAAACACTATCCCGGGAATTTTGGGCAGTGCCTGTGCAGAAGAGAAAGACCACACATGTGTGGCTTCTGGACCTGAATGAACGCTTCAGACCTGGGAAGGCAAAGGAGAGGAAGCAGAGGTGAGCAGCTCTGGTGTGAGAGCTCTGTGGGCCACTGCTGGCTAAGAGGAGTATGGAGGCTGGACATCGCGGTGTGAAATGGCATGGACCTGAACAAGTAAAATGCGATTAGAAAGAGAGACTTATTGGATCTAGAATAAAAGAGCTGGCTGGTGCTGGTGCCACTCCTCAGAAGCTCCTCTAGAGATGGATTGGGAGTGCAGTTGTGGACTGGAGACTTGCATGTGGAAGGCAACGGGGAGCAGTTCTGTGTGTAGATCAAGCTCTGAGACCGTGGTAGGCCTGTACCAGCATGGCCAAGATGGCAGGAGCTATGAGCTGGTACTGTCCACAGCATGGGGCCAAAATGGACCCCAGCAGCTGAGCTTTCATATCTCTGTCACACTCAGCCACTAGGTGGGCTGCCTCAGGAGAGGGCGACCACTTGTGGCTTTAGGGCAGTTCTCCAAGAGCTGCAGAGGTCAGGACTATGGATCGCTTTCCAGTATCTCTGCGTACCTCTTCCCCCAGTCCTAAAAGGGAGCCACTGTCATTCCTGGGTCATACACAGGTGAAGAAGCATGGAGAAGTGGTGACATTCACCCAAGGTCACCCAGTGGATGAGTGTGAAACCAGCACCTCAGGCTTGGGAGTCTGGCTTCTGTGCAGTTGTACCACATTCACACATCCTGCCATGGCTCCTCTGTCTGAAAGAAAATAGGCTTAGTCAGGGGGAAGCCAGGGTCAGCCCTCTCCTCTTCCTTTAGCCCTACTTTCCTAATATTCTAAGTATTGCCATAGGAGGGAAAGTCAGATTCAATGAAGTACATATTGATTGATCAAATGAGATAAGCCTGCGAATTAAAGAAATAAATCCAGACCTGAGTGAAAATGTGTCCCTGCACTTCTGTTCATGCTGTTTTGCAAAAGGTTGTCCATAGCATTTGGATTGGCTTGGCAAGAAAAGGCACTGGTAAGTAATGGGGATTCTTGTGTTCTTAGAGTGGTGCTTAACAATTAAGTTTTTGAGATTATCCCTTCCTTTTTAAAATCATACAACACCTCAGAGGGTGGCGCATATAGAGGAAATTTGAAACACATGAACATAAAGGAAAACAAAACAATCATGATTTTTGTAACTTTTTCCCTGGGTGGGTGGCTGCATAAAGTTTGGGGTGGGGATGGCAAGAAAGTGGGACTTGCGAGGCAGGAATGAAGATTCAGAAGGCAGGGAGCCCGCCTGTGAGGGCTGCAGCCAGTGACCCGATCCTGGACTCCAGATTCTCTTGTTCCTCTGCTCTGTGCTCACACCAGCACCTCTGGTCCTCGACTCTGTGCCCAGATCAGGCGTGGCCAGGTGGACAGTGGGACAGCATGGATGAGGCTGCGTTGGTAAGGACTGAGGATATCTCAGCAGGTGACTTGGAAACATGTCTCCTTCCCTTCAGGTCTCTGTCCTCTCCCCTCCTCTTGCTGGGGATGTCTGCATCAGGGGCTCTGGGCTCTGAACTCTGGTCCATAGGATAGGACAATTTTCTTCCTGCTCTCAATCAGCCCAGCATTCATCTGCTGCCAGGAGAGCAGCCAGTTTGATTTCTTGACATAAACACACTGAACAAGCAAGACAGGCTCCATGGAGTTATTTAAAACCAATCTGAGAGAGAGAGCATCTTGAATCTGAAGTTCTTGCCTAAATATAAATGGCAAAGCTTATTCAACATTAAATCAAATCAATGATAATTTGAGGACTAATTAGCATTTGGGGCTTTTTTCGGCAGCGTGGTGAGGTGTATAATGCTACGTGATTGGGGAGAAGCACGTAATTACGAGGCTGAATATATTGTCTCCTGGAGACACTTGAAGGAGCAGACTCGCTTAGCCAGAGGCCGGTGCCTTGGAGAGGGCCGGGTGCAGGAAGGGGCAGGGTTCCAGCCTGAGGCTGCTGCAGTGCAGTGAGTCCTAATGGCGGGGCCGATCTCTGACAGCAGGATATTTTTTCTCTGTGTATCAGAGCAGTTTCCCCTCTCATTTTGATCCTGAGAGAGTAAAGACCAAATAATATTATTTTAAAATGCAGTTGAACAAAGAGAATTATAATCTGATATGTTTGCTAGAAGCTAGGTGTCAAAATAATCATAGCAGCTACTATTTGTGGAGCATTTTTTACCTGCTTATTTTAAGCACTTGAGATAGGACATTAATGAAATTTTATTATTATTATTATTATTATTATTATTACTACCAGTACTACTATTATAAGAAATCTGAGGCCCTGAGAAATGAAGAACTCTTCTCCATCATATAGTTTCCAGTGCTAGTTTCTATTCTGTACTAATCCACACAAATATATTGTTTCATTGCCCAGTAAGCTTGTGGAGGGTGCAGATTCAGACAAGGAAGTCATGGTTCAGAGGATCAGGATTCACCCCAGGTTGCCCAGGAGTTGGTGGCTGGAGTGTCCTGTCAGGGAGAGGACAACACTTCAGCCAGCAAGTCAGATCTGACCCACAGAGTTGAGGACTGGCACATGGCGGGGCTGATGGGAAGGAGGCCGGGCAGGAGGCACCAGTGTGGTGGCTGAAGCAGTGGAATGGTGACGTGTGCGCAGTCTTTGTTCTGCCATGTCCTCTGCTGCTCCTCTAGCTTCTCTCTTCACAGTGTACAAAGATGGGAAGAGTCTCTGAGGAGACCAAGGTTGCAGCAGCTGGAGGCTGGAGGCATCCGCAGCAGGCACAGACAACGGGGCACCCAACACGCTTCCCTTCTCTCCCAGGGACTCCAAGTTGCTACATGAAAGCATTTAAATGTGATCCACCAAGAAGCAGGTGTTTTGGAATAGAAAAGCATGATAAGAAAAAGAAAGCCCTTTGGATGGAGTTTTTTCTCCAGATTGAATATTAAGAGGCCAGGAAGTGGCTGCTTTTCCAAGCATGAGGTGAAGGATTCGAATTATACTCACTCAGCCGAGGAAGGCCTGATGGGGTTCCGATTGCTGAGTGCCAAGTTGGACACAAAAAGTGAGACAATTAGTCTTCTGAAGAGGCAATTGAAATGGCATAAGTGGCTCCAGGAAACAAGACTCTTCTTTTTCTTTAATCTAATGAGAAAAGCTCCTAGAGCTGAAGCTCAAGATCACTGGTACAAGCAGTTGCTACAAATAGATTAGCAAATGCATTAGATTATGGTCTGTGCTCCAATTTGATTTCAACAATAACTCAATTCTTTACTGAGCATCTACCATGCACTAAGTGTTCATACAAATAAGATTATGTATTATTTGGAACTGTGCTTCTGGCCTACACATAGAAGCATTTAAGAGGGGTTATCTTTAAAGACACATGTAAAACAAGGCTGTTAAAATCGAATAAAACAATATCTTGAGGGGTTGAGGCAAAAAAAATTACTGGCCACTTTGGCTGCCATATTACTGTGACTTAGGATTAAGTTCATCTTGAAATTTTCTGATGGAAAGGGTGAAAGAAGACATGGTGGATGCATATATTTGAACTATCAGGTCAAAGTAAGGGCATTTGAAGTGTGGACCTTTTATCCTTACTAATTGTCAGTGCATTTTTGATGGTCAAGCTCCTTAAATAGCTTTTGAGTTTTATTTATTTTGATAGCTCAGATAGCTGATAGAACGTGCAGCATGGCCATGATGGACAGTAAGAGAGTTCATGGAATCTGTTTCATCGATGCATTGGTTAGAGAGTGTCAGGAGAAGGGAAGGACTGATCAGTGGATAGAGTGGTTACCTGTCTCCAGGGAGCTTTTTGTGGGGTGCAAGTTAATTCAAAACACCATACGTCTTCCTGGTGGTTTACATGGGCACAAAGAAAGGACTCAGAATGCTAAAAGGAGAACAGAGATAGAGTCAGTGCTTCTTCTAGGAAACTGGGGGGAATCACAAAATTAGCCTGCCATCAAACAATGACAAAGGTCAAGGACAATGATGAGTATCAGAGAATTCATTCTACACATTGCCATAGCAAGAAGGGGACCTCTCAGTTGAGTTTAAACTGGAACACAGAACTTATATACCTCCAAGTAAATAAATTGTAGAGTGCTTGATATAGGGAGTTGGTAACAGAGGCCTGAGAGGACAAGATAGCTGGGAAGCTCAGATTGGTACATCAGGGAACTACTGCATCTTCCAAAACAGAAGGAGGTGATATGAGACTCTAGAATCCTTGACCTCAGGTCTCAACCCTTCTGGGATCAGCAATAAGTAGGACTTGGAATAGAATCATACACTTCACATGCTTGTTGAATGAATAATCACTACCATTTGTGCACTGAACTAAGGGGAGAAATTTTCTTAGCATGGCAACCTGCCTTCTCAGCCTCCTCTACATTAGGGATAACTGTGGCTGGCTTCTAAGTCAAACCTAAACAAGACAGTGAAGCTACAACCCACCAAGAATAGGAGACAAGAAAAGCATGAAGGAAATATTAGGCTTGATTAGAGAGAATTGGGAGAGACAGTGGATGTCTATTGAGTGCCAATCTAGCCTCTCTCCCTGGACGTGATGACCATAGGGATGCTACACTTATACAGAGATTCTGACCGGTTTCTCAATCTTTGCCCCTTAAGGGAGGATATGAGACCCAAGTGGTCCAAGCTGTGATCCAACCTATTGCTCTATCCCTTGGCAGTTTAGAGCATGAATCTATGGAGAGAATTCCATCACTGTCTGATGACACACTTGGGAGCATTGACAACCATGCATCTTATCCCCATGATGTGCAGAGGGATCAATCAGCAGAGGGAAGTATGAGAGAATGCTGCAAAGAGGAGTGGAGGGGTGAAGACCATTCAATCTGCCATCCCCACTTCACCTATTCTGCCAAATTTTTGTCTCTAGGCTTTATGATTCATCACAGTTTCTTTATAAGCTCTCCAAGACCCTGTTGAACTAGTTCAGGTGTGATTCAGGTGTTACATGTAAACAACAACATTCTCATCAAAAAGGGCTATGAAATGAAATAGAAAGTAGGAAAGTAACTTGAGACTAAAATCTCAATAGCCATAAATGCCACAATGCAGCCTTAGCATTTCTTTGTGTACGCAAGTGCAGTCTCTGCACATGTTCAAGGGAGAGGGTCAGAGTCACTGCTTGTGTGACGTGAAAGGGCTTTGGCTGCCATCTGGGAAAGTGTACATTCTCCCCTCTGACCCTCCTGGAGCTCCAGGTCAGGTTGGGTGAGCACTCCTTAGGGATGTGTCTTCCCACTCCCTACCCAAATACCTCTTCCCAGGAGGGCACCCAGTGCACCTCTTCAACTCCAAAACCTCTTTTCTTACAAGTGTGTTGTCTCACAATGATGTGGTCTCTGGCAGGGAGAAAGTTGTCCTCCTGGAGCCACTGCTGTCACCATGGACAGGTACCAAGTGTCTGTTAGCTGCAGGTAGGGCTGCATTCAGCACACTGGAAAGCGACTGATATTTATAATGCATGCTTGGATTATCCAAAAATTCATTCTTGCTGTCTTTTAGGTCTTAAATTTGAAGTGAGTAAAGATCTGCGCTCTCGGAGGACTGAGAGCCCAAGGCCACTAATCAAATGGATACTGGGATGTGTCATGGACAGAGTGCAGGGTAGTGACTCAGAAGCCTGGCTCTTTACTCAGAATCTTCCTATTCCCCAATTTTGGCACTTAGGTTTCCTCGTTTGTGAAGTATGCTTAGAGAAGGGAGATACAAAGTGCTGCCCTTAGCTTTGTGGAGCTCTTACTGTCTGGAGAGGGATACAGACAAGTAGCTGCTGGGAGAGTGGGCTGTAGTCATTTTTTATTGCTGGATAACATATTGTCATAAAGGAATTGGCAGCATTCATTCATTCATTCATTCATTCATTCATTCATTCAGGTGGGAGCACTGCTCAGGGCCTCACTGGGCCCAAGTGCTGTGGCTGGGCTGAGAACTCAACTGAGCCCTGGGCAGACTCCATCCCCATGTTCCCTCAGATCATCAGTGGAATCAAGCCCCTCTTCACCCTGCTGGCTACCAGGCCAGGGGCCATCCATTGTCCACTGTTCCTGGAGGTCATTGTGTTCCTGCTCTTGGGGTGCCTGGCCTCCATCTTCAAACTGTCCAGAGAGAGTCAAGACCTTCTTGGTTTTTGAAGTTCCCCTGTGTTCTTGCTTTGCTGCTGCCGGCCTGTGGGCTCCTGAAGCTTGACCCAGGTCAGTCAGGTGATCTTCTTTTCCCATGCTTATAGCACAGCCAGCCACATACGTGAGCTCACACAGTGAGCATGAGTCCCTTCCTAGAAATTCTGCCTTCCACAGGGACATGGGGGCAGCTGCAAAGCACACAGCTCTGAGTTTCAGTGCCCTATTCCTGTGGGACTGAGGCTGGCTGCTTGGCAGAGGAGAGGCCTGGCTGGATTTTACAGGAATGGATTAGATTTCAGCAGCGGTAGGAAGGGATGATGGGAGATGACTGGACAGGACAGGCAACACAGCCAGAGATGAATGCCAAGCTTTTTCTTCTCTCGGCAGTTTTAACCCAGGGCTGAGTCTTCCTTTGCAGTTTCTTGATGAATTAATTACTGGCTGGCTAGAGGTTGTTGTAATGATTAAATAATATAATAGCTAGAAAGTTCTTCAAACAGTGCTTAGAACAAACAAAATGATTAATACATACTAATATAATTACACAATGAAAAATGGGAAAAACACTTGCAAGTAGATCTAGAATGTTTATTTGTTTGTTTACAGATATTTATTAGGAGTACTCTAAATGTGAGAAGACAATGGATAGGAAACCACTCTTTCTGACCTAGTGGGGTGCTGTTCCCAGGAGGGGAGACAGACAAGCAAATGGGCAGCTAAAGCCAGTGTGCTGGGGGCTACCATGGCTTCCCATTGCTCTGGTTATGTCTCCTACTTTGGAAGGTTGTTTCCATTTTTGTTCCCCTAATTTCTTAAGTGCCAGCATCTGTCCTTTAGGTCAGTGTCCCTGTTTGATCCCAAGCCCCCACTGCCCCTTCCTTTGTTGTCCTGCTTGCCTTCCCCTGGATCTGAGCACTCCCATGGCAGAAAGTGTAGCTTAACACTTCACTGTGTCTCCAGTGGCCAGCACAGTAGACCTCAAGAAATGAATGTTGGCTGAATGAATGTAGACTTCAGTTTCCTGCTTGGGTGTAACTCATCATTTTAGGTAAATTTGTTCACCACACCTGATATGCACCAGTAAATAAACCAGAGAGCAAAGATCCATGCCCAGCCAGTTGTACTTACTTGGCCTGGGTAAGTGTGTAGCTCCAGGCCTTGCCCAGCTTTGTATTTGATGTTCTTAGCAATAATAAGCAATATTAAAAGTAAGAACAATAATCATTTATTGAATATTGTAGAGCAATTCCTGAATTAAATGTGTACCACCAGTTCCTACACTAAGGATTAAGATTTGTCTTTGGAGTTAAGGAATTAACTTGGAGGTAAGGAACCAGCCTCTCAGAGGAGGTAAGTCCCACTTCAGGGCTTAGCCCTATCCTCTGACAATAACAAGAAGAATTATACTTTCTAAGACATCGAAGCACATTTAGGGTATCAGCTTTCCATCTATAGGACTTTTCCTAAAATCATTTCTGTGCTGCCCAAACAAGAGAAGCCTGTGAGCACTGAGACACAGTGAGTACATACAGATTCTTGAGGGCCAGGCATACAGGCAAGGTGCTGTTTCATCCCAGCACCCATGCCAGGATTTGGCACATATAGATTGTCTGGTGCATGCTTGCTGGGAGAGGGAAGAGAGTAAGGAGGGGTCCCAGAAGCAAAAACACAATCACTGTGTGCTCGGTGGTGGAGCCAAGCCAAGAAGGGAAAGCATGGTAGAATTTGTCAAAATGAACCGAGTGCTTTTCACAGACTCCGTGGAGAAGGCCCAGGTGCTCTCATGTTTCTAATTGGTAGAAAATTAGCACTGGTGTATGATTTGCACCACTAGAAATTCAGCTCATCAGTAGAGCAGAATCCTCACAAGTCAGGCTCTTTAACAAGGCAACCAAGCCACTGGCCACACATTGGGAACTGCAGCAAGGTCAGCTTGCTGTAAGAATTTCTGAAATGTGTCCCTCAATTTTAAGCTTATCACTAACCACAAGCAAACAGCTCTCTGTCTAGGTTAGGCCCATGAATGACCTTATGCAGCACAGATGAGCTCAGACTCATAGCAGGGTTAGTTTTTTATAATGTTTTTAATTTTCTTTATCTTTTTAGACTTAATTTATTTCATTTTGAAGAGTAAAAGCAGAACCAAAAACAAATAGAAGAAATGACAGAAACAGGGAAACATGCAATAATACATATGCTACAGATTTTTAAAACAGGAATAGCTAATTAACAATGGTTGTCATATTATCTATTTTTAAGGTTAAATCTGTTGTTCAGATTAACAGATATAGTTATGCAAGATTGGACAAATAATTAAATAGTAATGCTTGCTTTGAAGAAATCTTAATTTTTTTCCTTGTCTTTTTAAAAATTATTTTATAGACAATATTATAATTGATAAAATATTAGAAACAATACACAGTTAGAAGACCAAGATGAGAGGTATTCAATCATTGGTTTTGTGTTACACATTACTGTCCTTGATGTAGTTGCTCAGATCACAGATATCAGCATAGAGAGTTAGTCAAGGTGAAAATTCTAAACCTTAACTGCTAATTTCAAAAAGACTGATGGAAATTATCAGTACAATTATCTCAGCCATCATGTATATATACTTGCATGATTACCCTCCTTCCTTTTCCCCTCTCTTTTCTCCTTTCTCTCACCTGCATTGTTTAATCCTTAAGTTCAGTTTCTTTATGTTTTACTATATCTATTATACATTTCAGGTTTTATTTATTCTCTCAGGTTCTTACACTAGAGAGACAATATGAGATTTATACGTGTGGATCTGATTTATTTCACTTATGAGTACAGCCTCTAGTTGCATCTACTTATCTATAAAGACTTCAAGTTTTTCTTTCTTTATAGCTGAGTAGTACTCCATTGTATAAAAATACCACATAGCTTTCATCCATTCCTCAAGTGATAGACATTTTGGTTGTTTCCAAGATTTGGCTATGACAAATTGTGCTGCTGCAAACATAGGTGCACATATGTTGTTATGGTATGATGTTTTCAGCTCTTTTGGGAAAATACCCAGAAGAAGAATAGCTGGATTAAATGGGATTCCCAGTCCTAGTTTTTTGAAGAGCCTCCACACTGATTTCCACAGTGGTTGCACCAGTCTACATTCCCATTAGCAGTGGAGAAGAGGTTTCTTTTTCCCCACAGCCTCTCCTGCACTTGTTATTAGTTGAATTCTTTAAGAAAGCCATTCTTTCTGGGGTGAGATGGTATCTCAATGTTGTTTTAGTCTACATTTCTTGAATGGTCAGTGCTGTGGAACATTTTTTCATGTATTTATTTGCCACTTGTATTTCTTCCTTAGAGAAGTTTGTATTTATCTCAGATGCCCATTTTATGAATGGGTCATGATTTTTTTCCTAACTTGTGAATTGTCTTTTCACTCTATTGGTGATTTCTTTTGACATGAAGAGACTTCTCAATAAGATGAGATCCCAGTTGTTGATTCTGTGGAGTATTTCCTGTGCAGTTTGGTTTTTGTTCATGAACTGTCTGCCTACTCCTATGTCATCAAGGTTTCCACCTATTTTTTTCTTCCAGGAGATTTAGTGTTTCTGTTTTAATGTTTATATTTTTAATCCTTTTTGACATTAGTTTAGTACATGGCAATAGATCTGGGTCTAGTCTTAGTTTTCAGCATGTGGAAAGCCAGTTTTTCTAGCACCACTTGTTAAAGTGGATATCTTTCTTTCAGTGAGCATGTTTGGCCCCTTGTCAAAGATATAGCAGGGTTAGTCTTATTCAGTGCTGAGCACTCTGTCAACTTTCCAAATTGCCTCATCTGTGGAAGTAGGAAGATAAGAAAACCTCCTTTGGGAGTTGGAGTAATGATCAAATAGAACTACTCATTCAATACCATCTCACAAATATTTCTTGAATTTCTTATGACAGATACTCTTTAAAAATGCTGGATAAAATGCAGTGAACAAAACAAAATCCTTGTTGTCATGGAGCTTAGATTTTTGGAAAGATCATCTATAGAAAAGGTTGCATACTGCCTAATAACTCCCAGATGTTTGCTATTTGGCAAGTCATTTCACTTTATGAGTCTGTTTACTAGAATGGAGCTAAAACAACACCTGCTGTGCTTGTTTTGACCATCCAATGAGATCAGAGAGGTGATCACTCACGTTCCTGGCAAATCAACTCAGAGTTAAGTGCCAAGGGTCATGTTTCTAGATCTTAGGGCTCAGAGTCATGGGTCCCATCTAGATATTGAGCCAGGGCTGTGGGGAGTTTCCTTCTGAAACAAAAGGAGTGCATGCAGCTGAAGGATTTGGCAGGGTCAGGAACCATGTGGGACATGGTTATCTAAAGCCGGGTGGGCAAAGCAAGTGGAACAGAGCAGGTAGAATAGAGACCATCACTTCAGAAAGAGCAAAGGGAGAGCTCAGCCACAGGACAGGATCCAGTTTTCACAATCAGATGAATAAGAAGAAGAAGAGACAGGAAAGATAATAGGCAGGGGTGGCAAACCCTTTAGAGCTTCTAACATTACAAACTGCCTCTATGGTACCTGTGACATAGGTTTGCCACTTCTGGTAGAGTTTGCTTGGATGTGCACTGGGACAGCATGCATGATAGCGAGGCAAAGTTCAAAAGATGAGTTGAAACAGACCACACCCTAAGAACTATTACCAAGAAAAAAGGTTTCTTCTGTAACCGCATTCATGGGGTTAGACCACTTCCAGGACGGGAGACAGCCCTATAGTCAGGAGATATGAAAACTAAATAAGGAATGAGGCTGAGGAATGTTCTGTTGAGGGGTTAGAGTTCAGACTGGCTTCCATGGTATGTATGCTCCTGTGCTTCCTTTCATAAGCTGAGCTATAATTCCCAATGTAATGCTATTTGAAGACGGGGACCATGGGAGGGTAATTAGGTTACAAGGGTGAGGTCCTCATGACATCATTAGTGCCCTTATAGGGAGCCCAATAACTTATTCTGTCTCTGTGTCTCTATCTCTGTTTTTTCTGCTACAATGTGAGGACACAATGAAAAGACAGGCATCTGTAAACCAGGAAGAGGTCTCTCCTCAGGAGGCAATTTGTCTGGCACTCTGATCTTGGACTTCCAACCAGGAGAGCTGTGAGAAATAAATGGTAGCTGTCGAACCCCCCTGGCTAGTGTATTCTGCTATGACAGCCCAATGGATGGACCCAACGGGTGACCTCTCATAGCCTCTTCACAAAGCTCTCTATTATTCTTCATCCTCTGTGCCCAGGGAGGAAACAAACATGGAGAGCAGTTGGTTGCCTTATCCTTGGATGTCTGACTAGTTCAGCTGGTGGGGGTGGGAGACAGGCTGGAAACTGGAGGTGGGAGACAGAGAGTCAGGGATTTGCTCCCTAGGTTCTTTCCTTCAGGCAGCGTGTGAAGTCTTGGCCTCAAAACAGGTCATCAGCCATGATTTGCATACTAGAAACTGTTGGTCCCCTGTGCTCATGCAGACCTAGAGCTGTCAGGGAGCCCCACATATAGTGATCCTCAGGATGCTGCGCTTCCCTGTACCCACAGCTTTGTAAAGAGTCCTGAGGTCCTGATTGGCTATATCATCTGTTTCCTGTTGGCTGCTCAAGTAATACATGAACTCTAGGGTTCAGGCCCAAAGCTGTCTTAAGGGGTTCTGTTTGCATAACAAGAGTGGGTCAGACTAATTGAAAGAGATCCGGCTTAAAGAATAGGGAGGCTTGCAAGTAGCACTGCTAGGACCTGGCTCATAACAAGGGAAGATCCCAGGGCTTCAGGAAGGTGGCTCATATTGACCTGTGCACCTACTGTGAGCTAGGCAGTGCTTCCCAGCACCCTTTACGTGCACACTCTGCACCCTCAGAATGCAGTACAGACAGGTGGTGCCCCTACTTCTGGCTCTGCAAAATTCAGGACCAGGGACAGGGTAACCAGTGCCTTGCCTGAAGTCATGCAAGTGGTTAGTTGCTACAACTGAGATAGTCGAACAAAAATCTGAAGCCTTAACCATCAAAACTCTCTCTGCACAGTTGTTATTCAATTTCATGTGCTGGGATGTTCCTATCTTGTTCTCTAGCTTGCTCTGAAAATTGCCAATGACACTTTTATGTTAACACTAGCACTTTCATTGCATCTGTATATTCTGAGCATCCTTTTCCTGACTGGGTTCTTACAAGTTTTGAGGAGTTTTAGAGTCATGCAAAGATTAAGCACCAAACCCTGGAGCTCTAGAACCAATGAGTGGTGCAGACCACTTTGCCTTGAGCCCAGCCTTCCCAAGCATTCACATTCCATCTCATAAGCCTTGGGGATTCCCACAAAGGAAGGCCAGGTCTTTTACGTTGGCACATCCCACTAACTGGTTTGTGATGCTAGCCCAATATGCATTTCTAAAAAGCCAGAGCTGGTTGATGTGTGAGGGAAAGCCCTCCCATTATTCTTTATGTTCTCTTCTTTCATTGGACTGTGCCACTGGGCCTCAGAGATGCCCTAACATTGCTCAGCCTGCTTGGTGCCTTCCTTTCTTGAAGCTACACAAAGCAGGGGTTCCACATGCTTGTCAAAGCACTGATTCTTCTTTCTAGTGCATGAGCAGGGTACTGTGGCTCCCTGGAATATTCATTTGTTTCCTTTATCTTATCTTGATTCTGGAAATAATGAAATATAACCTGCTGTTTTACAGTAAGTCAAAACTGGCATTCAGTCCTTTCTTTGCCATTTAGCTGTGCCTGGATTGCCTGATCCTTGTGTGTTTCTATAGCTATAAAATAGGCCTAATGAAAGAGCCATCTTACAAGTTGTGAAAAATCAAAGGTGAAAATATCTGTCTTTCATTCCAGGCCTTTAAAAGGCAAATGCCAATACATTGTTCCACATGCAAGAAGTGAGTCCAGGCTAATGCTGTAAGCTATCCAGGTGTCTTAGTTACTTTTTTCTCGTTGCTGGGACAAATATCTGACACTCAGAATGAAGGAAGGAAAGGTTTATTTAGCTCACAGTTACTGGAGGTTTCAGTCCGTATTCGACTGGCCCAAGGCTGAGTGGAACAGGGCAGAGAGCATCCAGTTTATTGCAGTGGAACAACAGTCTTGACAAAGGCAACTGACCAACCAGGGCTCCAGAAAGCAACAGCATGAGTCTATCTCCCTGTCTCTCTTTATATTACATTCAGGCTTTCTGCCTCAGCCTATCCACTTTAGGCCACACCCATAATCCCAGAAGGACTCAGACCCATAGTCCCATCAGTATTAGAACACATAATCCCAGTGGATTATGAGTCAAGCCTCAAACTCTAGAAGTCCTGGCCCCATGATTGTATGAGGCTTTGGAGGGGAGACAACTAGACATAACCATAACACCAGGGGAGAGGAAAGAGTCAGCATTGTTCATGATGCAAATATAGCACTTGTGGAAGGAGAGGAGAAGAAGAAAGTTTGAGTAGAAGTGTGGTTCCACTTTGAGAAAGTCTCAGCCATGCTGGCAGAGACCACTGACAGCAAGATTGCCCATCTAGGACTTTAGCATTGGGCTGAAATGGTCTAGATCTGTAGGCTTTGATTAAGACTATTTGAAGGTGGAAGCAACCACGGTGCCACAGTGCATGGTGTTGTTAGCCTAGTGTCTGACCCAAGCAAATATGCAAAAAGTACTGGTTTCTGGCATCATCATCATCATCATCATCATCATCATCATCATCATCATCATCATCATCATCATCATTTTTTTAAAATTAGGAGCTCAAGGAAGAGAAACGAGTACTACTGTGCTTTGTACTATGGCAAGCTATGTGTCTGCCTGAATCAAACAGAAATCGCTTATAGAACACTTATTACAAAGGATAAGACAGGTCTTATTTGAGCTATTATACTAGGGAAAAGAGGCACAGGCACGGTTGAGTCAGAGCACTGTGGCAGTTCATTATAGAACTTAGTTCAAGCCAAAATAGAGAAGATGGCTACATGTTTATAATCAAACAGCAGAGTGAGGGGTCTGCAGATGGACTGCTTCTAAAAGGAGCTTGACTGGTCATCCAGAACAGGAGATTGCCAGGTATCACACAGCGCATACCTGTAACCCTAGCACTCAGGGAGGCTGAGGCAAGATCACAAGTTTGAGCTCAGTCTGGCAACTTAACTTTCCAGGAAACTCTGTCTTGAGGGTAAGGGAATGCTAGGAAGGGCTGGGCTTCAAAGGCTTTGGGTTTATTCTCCAGCATTGAAAATGGGGTTAGGGGGTTTTGCTAAATTCACTCTAAAGAATTCTTGCTAGACGCAGGGCCAGGACATAGATGTCAGTGGTTGGGGATGAGGAGCTGGTCACAGATATCAGAGAGGGGAGATTCTCACCACAGGGGCATGGGAGAATCACTTGCTACACCTGGGCTTAGCAGGACAAATCAGGGTCCAAGTCTGAGAGTGTGGGAGAGGGCACAGGCAGCCTGAGCCTGACTATGGTCTCTGATCTTCTCCCAAGGTGGAGGGTGTGGATTGGTCAGTCTCCTGTCTCTGAGACCCAAAGTCCCACACTCTGAACTCAGAGGGGGAGAGACACAGTCATAGTTGGCTCCTGTCACAGTCAGCTGGCTCTGAAGCAGAAGTACTTGGAGAAGAAGCTGCTCACTCTATGGGAGTCAGGAGGTGGAGACAGGAGGATCAGCCAAGTGTGTCTGCCCTTAAGGTCAGAGCCTTAAGGCCTCTCCTTGACCTGGGCCAGCTCCTGCCTCTGAACAGCGTAGTCAGCTCTGAACTCAGCAATAAAGACTTTTGGAGAGATATTTTTGGCTTAAGTCATAACAGAACCTTAATTTGGAGTCATGACTGGATCACTTTTACCGGACTCCCTAGGTCTCTTCCAGGGTCTGGCACAGGGGAAAGTTCTTGGAGCCATCACCTAAGCCGTGTGAGCACACAGGAGGACTGGGCCTGGGGTTAAGCCTGTTCCTGCAGTGCAGGGAGACCCCACGGGCTGCTACCATGGGGCCTTCTGGACCTCCTTTAAGTGGTAAGGAGTGGTCTCCCAGAGCCTGGCCATGGGAGCAATCACCTGGGCAGTCTGCGCAAGGCCACCGGGCAGCAGCTGTGTCCAGGCATCCACTCTGGAAACGGCACCCTGCGTACAGTCTGTCTGGGTCTGTCTAGGCACAGGCACAGTTGAGTCAGAGCACGGCAGCAGTTTCCTTCTAAATTTAACGTTTTGTCAACAAATAATTCAGAATAAAAAATCCCTGCACACACTGTGCCTCGCTTTAATGTTATCCTTTGGGGACCACAAACTTCTCAGCTTCCGGAAAACCCTCTGCATGCCATTCAGGATGCTCCTTCAACCTTTGATCCTTATTCTCTCACCTTTCTCTTGTGGTAGAGCCAGGTGAATGCTCACCTGACTCATTGCCTCCATCAAAATGTTTGTGGAAGGAAAAAGCAGAGTTTTAAAAAATCAAGGGATTAGCATAGTGGTTGGGATGCAATTCTAGGTGTGCCATGCCAGCCCCACCCAGGGGTGTGCTGAGACAGCAATTGAGACTAAGTATGGTGGTGCGCACCTGTAATCCCAGCACTTGGAGGACTGAAAACAAGAGAATCGCTATGAGTCTGATCTATGTAATGAGCCCCTGTAGACACTTTAGGCCCTATACTAAATTAAAAATAACAACAATAATAATAAAATAAATTTAAAAAATAAAATCAAGGTATTGGGTTAATGAAGTCTGGACAGAAATTATAAAGGTTTGATTTTCTTCTGCTGTCCAAGCACCCAAGAACCCATTTATTTATTGCTCTCCAGAGAGAGCTGCCTCTTTCCTCTCTTTTGCTGAGATGATAATTCTGAAGTACTTTCTCTCAGGCAGTTCTAAGTCTGCTCCTGTCCATCTATATGGGATCCATGAGAATGCTCAGAGCCTTTGTTACCATAGTCATTAATGCCCTTGGGTCAGCTACAGGGTCCTTGTCGGCTGGGAAAGAGGTTCATAGCAAGGGAATATTCCTGTGCTCCCATCTCAAGAGATGTGCACAAGGTCTTCAGTAAGAAAGGTAGTAGGGGATAGGAAAGCCATGGCCTGGAACTGGAGATCCGGGTTTGAAGGTACTTCATGCTTCCTATCAGCTGGAAAGCCCTGGGCTGAATGCCTGAACCTGTGTAACTTTCAGTTCTCCATTGGCAAAAACTGAGAGAGGCCTGGGAGGAGGTCGACCACTGTTCCCCCACTGATCTGCTTCCAGTCACTGAAGAATAAGGGCTGACTCCCTGAACACCCCTATAAAGCACTTATGCTGATATATTTGGGGAAAGCAGCTTTATTGAATGTAAGCCCCCTGGGAAGTGTGATCTGCTGAGTGCAAACATGTCAGGTCCCTAAGCAGAGGTTTCTACATCCTGTCTCATCCTAGGTAGCAGCAGTACCCTAGGCTTCAGAACTTCTATAGTTGCTGGCTGCTTTATACAACATTATTTCAAACCTTTATAATACCCTGCAAGGAAGCAACATTATCAACAGTTTATAGCTAAACAACTGAATGCCCAGAGCCCATAAGACTGATCTCTTCTGTTATCACCCTCTTTCTTCAGCTCAGTTCCAGCCCCTCTAAGTTTATACAGCATAGCAATTATTCATTCATTTATATAATTGCAAGACCCTGAAGGCCCCCTTTGAGGTTGTGCATGGAATACACACTCAGTAAGTGCTGTCTTTCTGTCTGAGATTTGATCAGGCTGATGCTGGAGTGTGCGGAATACTCACAACTCACCTTAAGAAGTACAGCCTTGTCTGGCTATTGGAGGCAGAGAAAGGCAATTCAGACTGGGAAGGGCCCACAAATCTCTAGTGTTTTCTAGAGATTTCTGCACAGAAAGACTGTGAGAGAGGCAGGCACAGTGATTTAAGACTAACCAGCAGGTTGCTGAGCCTGTGAGATGAAATCTGAGGACCAATCCCAGGCAAATGAAATCCCTGGAGTCTGCTGGGGTGGCTGGATGACGAGTGTATGTGCTGGCATCTCTTCTTGCTTGACACCCAAGCTGGGAACTTGCAGCTTACCTAAGTCTGGGGGGAGGAGGGACCAGGTGCCTCAGGTTCAGATGTTCAACAAAGAGGAAGGAGAAGTCAGGAAATAAGTTGGCCTCACAGTCCCAGGCATCTGATGGATGGATGGAACAAGGCAGCGTTGTGATGCTGCTGTCATGGTTCCCCACACCTACCCATGCTGTAGCCTGCATTGAAAGAAACTCTGAAGCAGAAGGAGCTTCATCTAAAAGGACGACTGTCTGATTGAATGCCTTGCTGATATTTAGTGGAAAAGTAGGCAGAAATGTCTTGTGAGATCAGGCCTTCTAAACAGCACCCAAACAACTCTGAAACAGATTTTGAACTACACAAGGGCAGGGTCAAGGTTGCTTCATCTTTGCACTGTAGTGTCTAGTAATGTGATTGGCACATAGTATGCTTTCGATAAAGGTTGAGCAGTGAATGCTAAATTTGAACTTGATGAACGCTGCTCTTAAGACTTGCGGTATGACAAATGATTTTCCTCTGTAACAAGACATGCAGCTCTCAGAGCTCTATGCTGTGCATAAAGGTTAGAGTTGTTATTTGACTTGTAAAACAGATTGCTTTATAGGGTGGAGAGAATCTTATTTGAAGAGTCAGTTCCCTCCTACCAAGCCACAACTGGTGACCTTGGAAAAGGCTGTGGAGTTCTTTGAAACTCACTCCAGTGGTCAAACAAATGAGCACTAAGAAGGTTCTTGTACATGTCAGTGTAGTGGTCCTATAAGGAGGTGCCTGACAAGGATGTGGGTTATGGAATCTAGCTGGGAGGCAGTCCTGGGGAGAACAAGGGAGTAGAGAAAGGAGGACAAGAAGAAGAAACAATCAATATTGTGTGCACTAGTGCTGGGCCTTGCCCTGAGGAGTCCCTGAGCAACCCTGAAGGAGAGGCCTCCCACTCTCCCTGGAGATGAGCTGCTCCCACTCTATACCTGTTGGCTGGGCTTCATTCCTGGGTATTTGCCTCCTCCAGGTTCTGGTTCTGTAGCCATGTGGGCCCCACGGACTCTGGCAAGATGCTCAGCAGAGGAACCATAGGATGGGCCACTGTTTCTCAAGGGCTAGAGGTGAGCTGGGGGTGGGGCATGGGCTTCTCTGCCCCTAACATCGTTCACCAGATTCTTAGAAGGAAGGCTGCTTGGTCGCCCTCATACGCTGCAGTGTCAGGGACTTGCAACGAGCACTTCTCTTCTTGTCAGCACCCTCCCCAGAATGTCACCTCACCCCTCCAGTGCTCCCTCCCTTCTGCTTCCTCAGTGCTGTGCCATTGTTGAGTCAGTCTAACTTGATGGGTTGCTCGACTCCGAGGGGTCCTTGGAGGAGCCTACAGAGCTCTGGGGAGGCTCATTATTTCTTCAGGAGCACAGGCTTCCTCCTTAGGTAATGAGGGGCGCCTTCCTCCTCTCTGCTGTTTTCTTCTCCCCCAAGCCAACAAGAGGAGCTCTGACCACTTGTGGGGACCTGGTTGGGCTGATTCTTTCCTCCACAGGGAGAATGCAGCAGACGGTAGTGCTCCTGTCACAGCTACCCAGCATGAGGGTGCTGGGGAAAACCCTCATTATGGAGCTTTCCCTGCCTGTCAGCTGCACTGGAGGACACCTCCGAGTTAGCTTTATAATGAGATTTTCATGGGGCTGGTTCAGGCATTCTTATCACAGTGGTAATTCTGAGCCCTTTCCTTTAGCAAAGCCAGTTTTAGTTTTAGTCTACAATTAAATGTCCCAGGAATGAAGCAGCATGGGGAATGGTTTGACCATTTGGTAGGACTCTTTTGGTAATTACAAAATGACTTGGCCTCTTTTGGAAAAAAGAATATTCAGTATTCCATGATGTGATTCAGTGACTTTTATTTCTTGTCATGTGTTGTAAATGAATGATCAACAGAGGTCTCTGTGAGTGGAGCTACCATGAGGACAGGGCAATGGCCTTGCAATAGTGTGGGGAAAAATTTGCTATCAGAATGTTCTGAGAAAAACCAAGATTTCAGTATTGTACATGTAACACAATTATTCCTGAGAAAACAAATAAAATAAAAATAGACCTCCCACAAAGAATTTTATATCAACATGTCAGTGGTGGTTATCTTGGATTGCTAAGATCAGGGAAACTTTTGCCTTCTCATGATTTATCTGTATTTGTGTGTCAAGAAAATACTTCAGTTTAAAGAATACTTTTTAAAATATTACATGAAGATATATACATCCCAAGTAGAATACATAGCACATTTACTGTGGGGTGAACATATGCATGTGAAACAGCCCGAAGGGCAGGTGGCAATGAACCCTGCAATTAGTGATGCCCAGTCCAACCTGCACATCATAATACCCTGGGGACAAGTGAGAAACGAGGGTGCCAGGTTTCACCCTTGGAGAGGAATTCAGCAGGGCCTTGGGGCCTGACGTTATGGTCACTTATAGGCTTCTGGCAGTTCTTATTTTGAGAGTGACACTGGATAGTCCCAGACATTTGGAGACTTGGAGATCTGTTCCTTCTATATTATAAATATTTTTTCCTCTTACCAAATTATCTTTATAATTAGGAAATGCCAAAACACACATTTGCATGTAAGTGTTCACATTGTGGAAATGGCCTCTTTACAATTTTGTAGTCTGCTCTTGTCTTTTGGTATTAAGGGCTTCTTCTCTCCTTCAAAAACATTATTTTAATGGTGTACATTTTTCTACCTAATGGATATATTGTAACTTATTAACCATTCCTCTACTTTGGAAGAAGTGTCATAGAGGGACTGCTGAAGAAACTAGGAATTTTCATTTTAGGAGAAAATATATCTAAAAATAGGCAGCGTACACCTAGGAGAGCAAACCTGTTTTCTGTGGTCCCAGTGGGGTAGCCATGACCAGCAAATGGAAATTACCATTAGATAAATGATGGCTTTCACAGCTATACTTATCCAAGAGGTTTTAAGCAATGCCTGAGTATCCATTAGTCCAGAGTATCCCTAACAACTCTAGGGTCTTTCAAGACCTTATATATCCTGAAATCACATTCTTCTCTCCTCCCTACATACCTAGATGGCTTTGTCACTCTTTCCAGGAAAGTCTATTTGCAAGGATAATATAATCAAAATTTTACTAAACTGATTGTGGTTGATTCTAAACAGTGCCTAATTCAAAGCAACTGCTCAGCTCCAGCCGAGTTGGGCCTTATTGTTCTTGGGCATAAATAAATAAATAAATAAATAAATAAATAAATAAATTCAATATATGAAAATCCAAACATAAGCAAATAAATTAGAGGGATAATTATTTGCAGAGCAAAAGCATTCCCCACAGGATGCCTTTAAATAGTGAGCTCTCCGACAGCATTTATAGCATAATTGAATGAACCAAAATGTGATTAACACCAGATCTCTGCATTCTTGTCAGATCTTCCTGGTTTTGCTCCTGCTTTTGGGTTTGGACACTGAGCCTCCTCTGTGGAAGACTGATGGGATTTGATCTGCCTTCCACAGAGGTTGTCAGGGCTCCACACTCTGGGTTCCAGCTTCTGGATTCTAGTCTCGGCTCCACTGTTGCCCTCTGAGTGCCTGAGCTCCTTTCCAGGTGCTTTGATTTGTATCAGATCTGTTCTGCCCACCTCCAGCTATGATGCTTGTGTCAGCCAGGGTCTGAGCAGGGCTAACAGCAGGTGGGGATTCAATCTTGCAAAGTGGTTACTCAGTATTGGAAGAATGGAAAAGCCAAGTGGAATCGAGAAAGTTGCTCCTGAGATCAGGAACCACAACAGAAAGCAGGTGCCATCCCTACAGGCGGGATTATGTGGAATTATGGAGGATGAGAAGAGTTATTCTCAGTGCTCAGGAATCCAAGATGGAGGCTGTTTGGAAAGAAGAGAGACTTCAGGGGAAGAGGTCAGAGGAAGGCTGGAGTCCTGGGAGAGACAGAACAATTCCTTCTTGTCCTCTAGTCTCCCATCTGGACCTCTCACTGGCTGAGGGTACCTGAAAGCCAAGTGTCAAGGGACCTTTGAAAATATAGTTTGCAGGATGAGGTCCTGTGAAGTGAGCAGAACAGAGGAAAGGCGGGGAGCTGGTCTGGAGAGGAACAGACCAGGTACCTGGTGTGACTCATAAGAAAACTACACTCAGTAGGAGGG
>PVKN010007122.1:0-27207 GCA_004027915.1 Capromys pilorides
CTCCCCTTCCCCTTCCTCCCCTCCCCCTATCCCTCCTCCTCCCTCCCCTCCTCTCCCCTCCCCTAAGCTCCCCTCCTCTGCATTTCATCCTTTTTCTCTTCCTCTCCCTCCCCCTCTGCCCTCTCTCCCCTCCCCTTCCCCTCCCTCCCCTCCCTTCCCGTCCCTTCTCTCTCTTCCTTGACCTACCTGCTCCATCATCCTGGTTGGAGACCCTTCCTGTAATGATCATCACAAACAGGAGAAATAGAAGAAAGCAGACCAGAGAGGAAGGTGGGCTGGGGTTGGGTGGGCAGAGGAGAGCAGGTGCTTTGAGCTTATGGGAGAACCTCTCTGGGGACCTGGGGGAGCCAGGGAGGCTGGCGGGGCCTTGGAGAGGCCTGGCTCTCGCCTGGAGCCGGGTGAGCAGACCTCGGTGTCCTCACACACCCTGAGGTGGGCGGGTGGCGGCGGCTGTGTTGACTCTCCTCTCCTGGTAACCGTTTCCCAACGCATGTCTATCGGGCCATCACACCATGTACCCTGACTGGAACGCCTCCCAGATTGGTTTTGGCTCTGGCGGCTGACCTGTGCCTCTTTGGTTGATGATCCACGATTTCACCCGAGAAGCCACGCAGGGCTGTCTAACCCATGGGTATGTTCTCTGGAGCAAGGGCGGTGGAGGGGCAGGCTGTGTCCGGGGAGCACAGGGTTTGGGCCCAGCAAGGACTGTGGTGCAGGACCTCAGTGCTGGTGCTGTGTGGAGCAAGTTCTGCTAGAACAGCCCTTGCATAGTGAGAGGCTGCGCCCCTAGAGAGCTGCCCTGGAGAGAGCCAGGGAGGGGCTGCAAGCCTGTCCCTTGCCGCCGGCGGGTCTCCAGGGCAGGAACTGACGGGACGGCCCCTCCAGGTGAGCCCTCACCCTCAGCTCTGGAGGAAGAAAGGAAGTGCTGGGAAGGGGTGCCTTGGGGCAGCAGCCAGGATGTTGGAAACGGGTCAGAAGGGAGAGCGGATGTGACAGGCTGGGGGACACTGGGGTAACCGAGAGGTCAATTCAGACCCCAGCGCGGAGCGCCTCCGATGCCATTCGAGTGTGTCCTGCTTGTACACACCTGAGGAACACAGGGGCGATGTGGAGGAGCTGTGACCAACAGTGCAACCTACAGTCTTGGGGTGGATCCTGGACCCGAGACCCGGATGTGAGGTGACGCTGCGACCTCAGTAGTGATGAATACGGATGGGATTCGCATTCTACCTGTTTACATTGCTGGCTCTGATAGTTTCACGGCAGTTATTTAGGCCGGTGACGTTTGGCAACGATGGGTATCTCATCTGGGACAAAACACCCAACGCCCAAAGTTAAGCAAGGAAGGGCTTATTTAGCTCACACTTCCTGGAGGTTTCAGTCCATATTCAGCTGGCTCTAAGGCACAGTGGCACAGGACAGAGGGCAACCTTTCATGGTGGCAGCTAAGGGCAAGAGCACAGAATGGAGGAGTAGTGGCCCAACGGCAACAGAGAGAGAGTCTGTCTCGGTCCCTTTTATATGACATTCAGGCTCTCCACCTCAGGCTGGGCATAGCATGCACACCCATAATCCCAGCAGTACTAAAACCCCCTAATCCCCGGGGATCATGAGTTAATCTCAAACTCTAGAAGTCCCCACAAGTGACTGTATAAGGCTTTCAGGGGACAACTAGACACAGACCATAACAATGAATAAAAAGCACATGCTAGCTCTGTATTACGTCATTTTTCTGAAGTCTGAAATTATTTAAGAATTTAAAAAAATATAAGACATGCCTTTTGAAAAGAAGAAAGACATGGCAGCCCTGGATGTGGCAGTGTGTGACTCTGAGCACAACGCGGCTGCTGAGTGCTCGCGGTAGACATTTTCGCCGATGGAGCACTGTGGGGTGAGGCTGACAACCCAACAGGTAGCTCAAGGCTGGGCAGCTGGACCGACCTGGAGAGAAACAGCAAGAAGTGCTGACTTGCATCCAAGACTGCTGACTTTCCAGCCCAACTTCATGCTAGAATGCAGCCCAGGGAGCTGTGAAGAGGAGCCACACGTGAAGGTCCAAGCAGGGCTGCCTTTCCATGACGCCACTGGCCTGTCCGCCTGCATGCCCGTGAGGAGAGGAAAGGCCCTTCTGTGTGCACACTGTAATTATCTGACATCGGCCTGTCTGCTAGCTGGTGCGGTCCTGCCTCCCATCCTCTCTCACGGGCACATAGTGTGACTCAGCCGTGAACGATGTGCCCCTCCACTCAGCAGTGCCCTCTTGAGGGCCGGACCCGCCGCATTCCCTCACCTGCCTCACCACTCTTTCCAGATCACCTCAGAATCACAATGCCCGAGGAGTGAGGAGCATGAGGCGGCACCCGCCCACCTGTCCTGGAAACTCACTTGTAACCTGTGAGGTCCTGGGCAGGCAGGAAGAAGTTCAAGGTGGGGGTGGGGGATGGGGGAGACGACACAACACCTGCGCTCCTCCCACCTGCCCTGCCTCACCTCCTGGTGGGGCTGGCCCCTGCCTTTGCACTCTCTGTGTCCCACGAGTCCTCTAGCCCCTCTGATGCCTGGGCCACCTGTGCTCCAGCTCGTCAGCTCTGTGCCCTCCTCCGTCCCCCAGAGGCCTGCTTCCCTACAGACCTCGTGAGTTAAAGGTGGATTCGATACCACACTGGTGTGTCTGGCCCTTAAGTTCACCTCGCACCACCAGGGTCCCTATCACACTCACAGTCATTCTTTAGGGACTGCAGAGCCCGCAAGGGAGCAGAACGCCCCGTCTATAGGACACGGTCCGGAAACAGTGGATAGACGCTTCACGAAGACACGAAGACACGTGTGGCAGCGCCTGGGTCTCAGTGCAGTGATACAGGATGCGCATCATGTCCTAGCCTCTGGTAGCCGGGCGGCGAGCTTTGTGAGACCACCCAGACTCCCACTGAGTCCAGCTGCCCGGTTGCCTAGCAACGGCGCTGCTGGACTCCATCCCGAAGCAGGGGTGGGAAAGGGAATAGTGACAACTTCCCTGAGGGCCATTTATTTTCATCCCCTTCGCACTTCTTGTATCATGCACTGGAACAAGTAAATCTAGCTGTGTGTGCTGCTGACCCCCCTCAAGCGTCAGAAGAGTAAAGAAGCAAGGGTTTCTCACCACAAGCAGAAACAAAGGAAAAACACCGGTGCCTTAGGAGAGGCTGGTGACTTGGACACCTCTAATCCACCTCATTTACTCAGCAGAGCAAGCCCTAGTTAGTAAAGTAAGACAAAGCCCACATAGCATTTGCATGTGAATGAGAAAACACCCAGCCTGGGCCCTGCAAAGCAGCAGCTGAGAGATCTGGGCTTGAGGCCGGGCTCTGCCTTTCAAGCCCCTGGCTCAGTCCAACTCAGCTGGGCCAGTTCTGGGATTCTGCTTGGTAAATGAAATGCTGGGCTGAATGACCTCTAAGATCTGGGACCAAGCTGCAGCCCCCTTCCGTCATCTGGAGAGGACACAAATGGCCGTTTCCAGCCAGTGTTCCCCTCGGCCCAGCCCGCACCCACCAGGGAAGGCCTGTTCATCTGCACTCCCCAAAGCTCTGGGAGACAATCGTGCCGGAAATGCTTTCCCACTTAGAAGTCGCTGGGAATGGGCGAGAGGCTTAGACGGATCTTATTTGCAAAGACTAAAAAGACCTACAGATTTTCGTACTTTGTGCAGCAAAATCTTCTTTTCCATCGCTGGGCAGTGTGAGGTCCTGCTGCGTCTACGGGTTTCTGGCCACGGTCTCTCTCCATCTCAGACAATGCCTGCTGCTTCTTTGAGAATGGCTGTTACTGTTGCTCCTTGGCAAATGGCATGTCTTCATGACGTTCTTATTGTTACGTCCTTACACGGATACTTACGCATGTTAGCATTTTAGTTTCGAATGTTGTAGTCTTGTGGTCCTAGTATCAGGCGCTACAGCTTGAGGACCCATGTGCTGATTAAGCTTGATGTTCAATTTGGCTGCACTCAGAGAATCCTGAACAGGGCATCACATCCCAAGGACACTGAGCCTATCGATGTGTTTGCCAATAGATGAGTCCATAGCTGAGCATGCTGAGAGGAGCTGGGGTGCTGGGAGGTGGGGGACTGCATGTGGCCACCAGCCCCTTGGCCTTGCTGCCTAGATGCCGTGAGCTCAGCAGCCTTCCTCTGCTGTGTCCTTCTGCCAGTCAGCCATGAATGGAACCTCTGAAACCATGAGCCGAAGTGAACCTCTCCTGTAGGTTGTGGTCACCAGGTGATTTGTCCAGTAAGAGACAGCTGCCCAGGGCTGGAGATAGCTCAGCAGGCTAAGTGCCTGCTTGGCAAGTGCAAAGACCTGGGTTTGATCCATGCCACAAGCCATGCCAGCCCCAAACCCTGGCCACTGAAATTGAGTATGGTGGTGCACGCCTGTAATCCCAGTGCTGGGGAGTCTGAGACAGGAGCATCACTACAAGTCTGAGCTGGGTAGTGAGACCCTGTGCCAAAGAAAGAAAGAAAGAAAGAAAGAAAGAAAGAAAGAAAGAAAGAAAGAGAGAGAAAGAAGCAAAGCTGGTTAATACAGCCACCATGTGTCCACAGCCAGGATGGGAACACTGTGTGCAGCGCTTCTTGACTGTGGAAATGGGCCTCTGAGGGAGGCATTAAGATCTTTGCTTTACTGCTAGGGAACCAAAGCTAAACTGTGACTACCTTGCCCAGAGAGTCAGCAGCACAGCTAAAATCTAAGCCCTGGCCACCCTGCCTTGGTTTGCCACTTACTTCTCTGCATGGAGTCAGGGTTCAAACCCTTCGTTCTCATGGCTTTTACTTCCTGCTGTATATGCACCCCCTACATGGAGGCACTTACTGGAATAATTTTATTGTACCCTGGTGTATTTCCTGTTATTTAGGTGAATTTAGAGCCCTGCAGAGGTCACGTCTCAGGCAAGAGGCTTCGAGGCAAGGCCCATGGTCTGGCTGGTGTGCACACCGAGTGACCCCAGCATTGAGGCCTGGACATAAGTCTGCAGTCCATGTCTGCAGCTAGAACCAAGAGGAAGAAGAGGCAACAGCTGGGCAAGACCTTGTGGGGGGATGCGCTGCTAGGAGACAGCTCAGCAAGAAGGGCAAGAAAGAGTCTCCTGGACTTTTACAGACTAGAAAAGAAAGTAAGTGTAGTAATGCTGAAATGAGGAAAACAACACACAGAGTGTGGCAGTGGAGAAAGGGCGCGTGGAGGAGCTGGGCTCGGGCGTTCGCAGCACTGCGAAGTGCAGATCTGCCGACCTACTGTGTGGGGCCGCAAAGCCACACAGCGGGTGGGCTTTCTTCCCACTTTGTGAGATTTGAAGTGATGAGAGAGGGGAGGGCCTTTGAAGTGCAAAGTATGTGAGAAATGTGGATTGTTGTGAAGTCTTATTAATACATGGGGGAGATCAGAGAAGAGAACGCATTGCAAAGTCCAAGAAGAAGCAGGCGGGGGAGGAAAATGGGAGGATGCCGAGAAATTTAAGGAAAATGTGGTCAAGAATGTGGAATTTCAGAGTGTTTTAAGCCTCCAAACTCTCTTTAAACTATTTTCTGAGCTAGTTTAAGAAAACTGGCTTACAATTATTGCAACAGAATGCTTGAGAAATACATAGCCAACTAATTTGTGTAATTTCTCCATCATGGGTAATTTTTCGATTCCCACGAGACTCAAAGGTCAGCTGTTGGTGGAGCAAAGTGACCCCAGCCCTGGGCCATCACGGAGATAGAAGGTTTCCTTTGCACTGTGTTCACTTTTTATTGACATGAAATAAATCCTGTTCGCTTTACCAGTCAACGACATCTATCCCACGGGTCTGTGTTTGTGAGTTATGGACAGACAGCATGCTGACTTAGACACGCGACCTTTCTGCGAAGGAGAAATCCGCAAGAGACGCGCGGGGCCAAGTGTGATGGACGCCCGTGCTGCCCCCTTAGTCATTCTCTTCAGGAGTTAGCTCATCCGCACTTTTCCTCCATTTAGCAATTTCGCCTCTATTTTTCTAATTTAGAAGCACTCCCAAATTGCCCCTGATGGAGTCAGCTTTAACAGGCTGACCTTAAACCAATGGGGATGATTTCATTGTCACTCGGGTTGCCAAAGGCTAATCCAGGACAGCGCTGACCTTCCAGATGAGCAGTTCAGAGCACGAGGTCCCTTGGTGTTAGGGGAACTGGACACGTCCACCAGTGTGATCTTCGGGTGGAAATGCACATGAAACTTCGGTGGCAGTACCAGAGTGATGGGAGACGCAGCCCCAGCCGGCCTGGGAGTCAGCGCGGAGGGCAGCGCCAGGTCGCTTAGCGCAGTGGGAGAAGCCCGGGTGGCTGCCGCAGTATGGCGGGGTCTCCCTTGCCGAGCTGCGGGGGCCAGTTTCCCTGCAGGCTTCTGGCCCACTACCAGGACCTAACTGCAGGCCTTGCTGCATTTCGGTTCCTTTTTGCCCCTGCATCTCGTGATACGCGTTCAGTCATTCACGCACTCGTTCACCGAGGAGAGCCTTCCGGGCCATCGGGCCATCGTTCTGTGTGCCCGGGGCTGTTCTGCGGTAAGGAGATGAAGTCGGCCTGGCTGGTGCACGCGTGCGGGCGAGGAGAGCCCGCGTCGGAGGGCCCACAGGTCATCTCCCTGCTCCTGCAGACCCGGCCGACCACACTGCGGCCTGCACCCTGGCCGGTGACCTCAGCCCTTTGCACCCCCGCTTCTCTCTTCTCCAGTAAACTCTGCCCTTACGCCTGAATTCTGGGTCCCCAGCAAATAGGAGGTGTTCCCAGTAGCGGTGAGTAGGGTGGAGGAAGCAGAGCCCTGCACAGCGAGGAGCAGGCCGACGCCGGGCGAGGACCGCTTCGTGGGGCCGCCAGGAAGGAGGCCGCCGTGGAGACATCCCGGGGCACGGGCGGCCAAGCCGGGGACGGGGCTGCCAGTTCAGAACGCGAGGCGCGGAGGTGTGCACTAGGCTAGGTCCGAGGCTGGGGACCAAGCCGGAGGGGAGGAGAGGCCAGGAACTTCCTGTCCACGACACAGCGAGCCGCGCTCCCGGGACCGCCGCCTGCGTCGGGCACCTGCGCATCTCCGTCTGCACTCGGCTGTCGCTCCTGAGAGTATTTTAAATGTAAAAACTCCGACTCAAAGAGCTCGCTCCTAGAAATGGGTTCGTTTGCTTTCCACGCTTCCCTTTGGATGGGGCGAGCTTCTCGGGGCGCGCGCACGCTGCGGTGGCGCGCACTTGCACGCCCTTTCCCACGGCGGGCGGGCGGGCGCGCTGGGCCTTGCGCTGCCGCACTTCCCTCTAGTGGCCACTCTCTGAATTACAAGCCAAAGCGTTCACAGAAATGTAGAGGTTGGGCCATTCCTTGGTTAACCAATTGTAGTAGGCGAGAAGCTCCCTAACAGGAAACGGCTAACTACAAATGACTTTCCTTTTCTTATTTTTCATGAACCGTAAAACCAGAGCTGGTAATAAGGCTGTGAGATGTTTATGGATACGTGACAGAGTTATTGAATCAAGACAATAACTAAGTGCGTTACCAAGGCGTCCTAAGGCACCTGGAAAGGATCTATGACACTGCCAGTGTCCCCCGACGTGGGACCCGTGGAGATCTCTACCTGAGCTTTCTCGGGGAAACCGCGCCCTCTTGTGACTTCTCTGGATATTTCTGATAAGACAGGGGAAACTTTCTGTTAGGGATTCTACCTATTTCCTAACAAGAGAAATAGCCAGTTTTGTTTAAAGGGTCAAAGAATATAAATCCACATGTACAAGCCAGGCTGTGGTGGCGCACGCCTGTAATCCCAGCACTTGGGAGGCTGAGGCAGAAGGATCAGTGCGAGTTCGAGTCCAGCGTGGGTTACAAAAAGTGAACTCAAGGCCAACCTGAAATGCATAGCGAGACCCTATCTCAAAAAGACAATAAATAAATAAATAAATACATACATACATACATACATACATACACACACATGTGCAATCTCAGACATTCTTTTTGAAAAGGTATAGTGAAAGGCTAGGGATCGATCTCAGTGGCATAAGCGTCTTCCTGGCAAATGTAAGGTTCCAAGTCTGATTCCCAGTAGTGCCCGTGGGCGCGGGCGCGCACGCAAGCGCGCACACATACACACACGTATAGTGATACAATCACAATTCCATGAAATGTATCTCTGAAGTTTATCATTCAAAGAGCTATACCAATAGAAACGTGGCCAGACAGCCACCAACGCCATCAGGATCTGAAACATTTCCATCACGTTCCAGAATCAGCCCGGGCCTATTTTGAAATAATCCCAGCCCAAGTTCCCATCTTAGGCAACTGCCTGTGTTAATGTGGTCAGCTTTGAGCTTCAGAATTTCATAGAATGGAGCACATACCATCTGTTCTTCCTGTCTGCAAACACATGCTCTTTCATTCCCCATAACTCCGTGCGTCCACACTGCTATTTAGCAGACACCCCTTTGTCCTACTGCTGAATGAATGTGCCCACTTATTTACCTTGTCCTGGGCCTTTGTTTCCAGCCTTTGACTATCATAGTAATTATTCCCATTCTAATGAAAGTTTTTATCATGATGTGGGCTACGTTTTCTTGAATCTACATTTTTCTAGAATTTCTAAAACAAATCCCACTTGGCTATCATAACTTACTATACATATCTAGCTTCTATTTGTTAACAGGTTTCTAAGAAATTTTTGCCTCAAACTCAAAGAGGAATAGTGCTGCTTGGTTTTCTTCAAAGTGTGTGCCTGCTTCTGGTATCACAAGAGTTCTTCAAAACAAGCTGGAAAGCATTGTCCATTTCCTATTTTCTATAGGAGTTTAAGTACTAATACTGTGTTTTAAATATTTGATAAAATTCTCTAAGCATTTGGACCTAGAGTTTTCTTTCCTCAGTTACAAATTCTGTTCTAATGTGTACGTATTCAGAATCCCTATTAATAAGTTTTCCGAAGGCATTTATTCATGGCTTCTAAGCTATCTAACTGCACGGCATAAATTGCTCTGCACTCTCCTATCAGCATCTATCTGAGGTTGTCATGCCACCTTCTGCCCCCGACATTGAAACTATGCTTTTCCTTTGTTGAGTTTAGCCATGGATTTACCAATACTTTTCTTCAAATAAATCATCTATTGAATCTAACCAGATGCTCCTGGAAAGGCAGCGCCTTCCCTTCTAGGCTCCCCGCCCTTGGCCGGGGACTTCTCAGTATCCTCACGCTCTGGGGCTGCAACAGGAGCAACGGAAGGCGGGGGAGGCTGACATTTGCCGCTCTGGCCAGGCATGGTGAAGAGAGAGACCAGGGCTCCTCGGGCTGGAGAGACCTGGGCGGGGGCTGGAAACTAAACGTTCAGTCTCTAAAAACAGCTGGGAAGTAATCATGGCAGGGGAAGACAGTAAAGTAGCAGGAAAAGTGGAAGAAGCTTCTGGCCTTCCAGCCAGAAAGTCGGATCCAAAGCCTGCACTGTCCCTCCCTTGCTGCCATCTGATTGTAAGACGGCGGCTCATAGCCATCTTTCTGGCATGTGCGTTTTGGACGATTTGTGGTCTTGCATTCTTCATGGCAGTGTTAATGGCGGGTTGCTAGAATACTCACCTCCTTAAGGCTAAATTACTCCTTCTGGTCAGCTGACACAAGGCAAGTGCTGAGGCAGATGGGAGCAGGCCTGGGAGCCTGGCCAGCGGCTTCTCAAAACAGCTGCAGGCTTCGCTGGGGCTTCCAGTTAAACACAACTTCTGGGTCAATAGGCTCGCTGACCGCAGAGCCTACGCTTCACTTCCTGCTTTACCAAAATGGCAACACCTGTGACAGAAGCAGGCCCCAGAATTTATCTCTTTCAACATTAAATGTTATGAACAACAATTACTAACAGCAGCAGAGAGGTCAAGCACAAGAACCAAGAAAAGCAAAGTGTGCAACTTCATGGTGTAAACTTGGGCGAGTAGGGAAAAGTGAAGGAAAGCTTATGACGAGGCTTGGCGTGGCTCCCATAACTACTTCCTTACTTTGAAGAAAGTGGTGAGGACCTGAGTAGGAAACTGAAGGAAATTCAGAAGGAGTCCACAACCAGACCCTGAGCCAGGCAGAGCGAGCTCGGATCCATGTGGGGCCAGGGGAGCAGGTGGAGTCCAGCTCGTGACCTCTTCTACATGTGGCTACAGCCTTGGGCCACAGGGCTTGGGGTAGAACAAGGAGTCAGATTTAGAAGGAGCGGACGGAAGCCACATCCTCGGGCCAAGAGACAGCAGGCAGGGCTGCCCAAGCACCTTCCCAACAGGCTCAGCTATGGAGCAGCGAAGCACAGCGCCACGGTGCTCTAGGAGCCAACAGGACTTCAGAAGAGACCAAGGATCACTTCTCAGCCTTTTGGCTCAGATCAAGTGCTGAAGAGACCAGGGAGCTGCTGCTCAGCTCGGAGCCCAGCTAGGAGAACCCGAGAGTGCGGCTCCCTAGCGCCCTCAGGCTCTCTCTGCTTGGGGTAGCAGCTTTCCTGACAGGGTTTAAAGGATCTTTTGCATTTGAATTGTGCGAATGGTACTGAGAGATGCACGGGAGGAGAAAGGCAAGGGACGGCAAATCGACCACTCACCATCAGGTATGACCCCCACAGAATGAGTTCCCATCAGTGAACTCATTTAAAATGCGGAGTGGAAGAAAAGAAAAATTACACCAAGGAGAGTAATCTGAGAACCAGACACAACATTAGAACATGATTTAAAAACAGCAAAGAACAGAAAATTAAAAACTGAATTAATAAAGTGTGTAAAAGCCTGGAGCTATTAACTACAGGAGGAATAAGTAAGGGAAAACAACAAGCAAATCTTACAAAAAACAAAGAAGAGCAAACAAAGGGGATAGTCACTTTAAACAAATGCCACAACAGATAACACTGAAAATACTTCACAAAATATAAGCACACAATGAACTGAATCTAAGAGTGGAGGAAAAATTATATGGAATATCTCTTTTTGTTGAGGCAGCCCCGTCATTGAATTTCAGGAGTAAAGAAAGAAATCTCTGATCACACACTTCTAACAAAAGTGAAAACATTTGCACTGGTATCAGATTTGTCCTTAGAAATGATCAGTGCTACAGCAGTGATTATATTTCAACCCAGCCATAGAGAAAAGAAAGTGGCACCCAGTTTAGTGCCCTCATCACAGAAGCATAGACGTGGGTGGAGACTGTGCAAGCTCAGGAAGTACAGTGTTGGGAAGCTGGTGGGCAGGGAGGGATGAGAGAAGCGGCTTGGCCATGCAATTTAGCTGGAAAGGAAATTCTTTTAAACATGAAGTTTCAAAACTGTTGTCTCTTTTTTTAAAGAACCAAACATGACATCTTAGAAGTTAATCCTACACTGCAATAACAGAAGACAACATTTTGTTATCTTTTTTCCTAAAAATCATGCTCACTTTGTCTAAAAATTGTATGTGCCTTAACTTTCGATATTTATTTTAGGAGCAGAAGGAGCAAAGGTAATGCATCCTCCATGCACTTCAGTATGGGCTGTCGTGGAAGGCGAGGGACTCACAGCAGAAGTGCATTTCCTCATCCTTGTGGAGGCAGTGGCAGGATCAGGGTGTGGGTGCAGGGCATCCGGTGGCTTACGTGGCACAGAGGTACAGTGACTCATAGAGGGAGCAGTGATTCATCCTCAAGGCTCCTAGGTGGTCAGGTGGCCTCTGCTCTTTCTTGTCAGGACCCAGCTGCTTTCACTAGGGTCCATCCACATGACTCCCCTCAGTATAACTTTGTCACCTCTTTGAAGACCTTATCTCCAGACCTGGTTACATTCTGAGGTATCAGGTTAGGACGTTGTCTCAGTTACTCTTCTTTCATTGCTAGAATAAGATACCCAACACTGAAAATTAAGGAAGGAAATGTTTATTTAGCTCACAGTTAGTGGAGGATTCAGTCCACACTCAGCTGGCTTCAGGGTAGAGTGGCACATGGCAGAGAGCAGCAGCTCATGGCAGCAGAAAATAGCAAAGAGCAAAAGGGAGGAGTGGCAGCAGAGGCAGCTCACAAGCCTCTCTCTCCTCCTTACATTTGTATGCAGGTTACCCACCCCAGGGTGGGTGTAGCACTCACGCCCATAATCCTGGCATTGGATCATGAATTAATCACAAACTCTAGAAGCTACCCCCAATGACAGCATGAGGCTTTGAAGGGACACCTAGAAACAAACCATAACATTCTGCCCTTGGCCCCCCAAAGACTCGTGTATATCTCCTTATGTAAAAGACATTTTAGTCCATTTGTAAGAGTTCCCAAAGTCCCAACAGTTTCGGTATTCCTGAAAAGTCCAAGTCCCAAGTCTTGCAAAATCTTAGCTGTGAGCCCCTGTACAAATGAGAAGTTAAACACTTCCAAGAACCAATGGCATAAGATAAACATTACCATTCCAAAAGGTACAAACAGCAAGATATAACACATTGGAACCAAAGCAAGTCTGAAGTCCAGCAGGGCATATATTAAGTCCTGAAGTTTCATGTGGAATATCTGAAGCAATCTGACAAATTGTGAGCTCTATGTGGCTCTACCTCTATGGCACTTCTGCTCATTGTAGTTTCCATGGCTTCTCTCTGGGGATGGCTTTGCTCCCCCCCTTGCAGCTTCCTTCAGACAATCTACATTTCTGAGGTTTTAAACTTCTGGGGTTTCTACTGCACATTAGGCTTCTCACAGTTTTACACACTGCCCCCACCAGGGGCACACTGGCTTGCCTCCCAGGTCTTCTTCTGAAATTTAGGTGGAAGCTTTCTTAACTTCAGAATTCTTGCATTCTGCATGCATCTAAAACCAATACCATGTGGATGATGCCAAGATCTGATGCCAGCTGAAGCAGTAGCCAGGCTTTCTTCTCTGCTGGCTGTAGAAGTTGAGTGACTGGATTGCTGAGTACACTGACCCAGATTTTGAAGAACAAGTTGTGCTGCTGCCATTGTGGAACCTGGTGTGGCTGCACCGCCTCCATTCTGGAACGTGGTGCTCCGTGGCTTTTTCTCCAAAGCAAAGTCCTTCACCCTTGTGGTTCTCAGGCTGCAAAGGGCAGAGACCTGCCCTCTCCTGAGGTGCCCTCAGGTCATCCTTTCCATTCTCTTGTTCCTTCCCTGGGATGGAGATACTCTCAGCTCTATCTTTGCAGTTCACAGCTTTATTGGTGCTTTCTTTAAGGCCAAAATCACAACATTTTAATTTTTAAAAATTTATTTATTTATTTATTCATTCATTCATTCATTTATTACAGCATCTTGCTGTGCAATTCCAACTCATAGTGATTTATCCATCTATCTTAGCCTCCCAGCACTGGGATTATAGATGTGTGCCACCTCAGTCAGTTTTGGTGGCCAGTTTGGCATGTTGGGATTCTGGGGCCAGCATGACATGCAGCACTGGGTTCTTCTGCTTTCCAGGCAGGCACTTAGACCACCAAACTATCTCCTGAACCCATCTCACAACACTTTAAATCATCCTGCTGTGCTCTTTGCTCTTGATTCTCAACATAAATCTGAAGAAAAGCCCCCAACAATAGCCATACCACTACCTCAACATTTGACTTCCTTCAAATTTCTTTTGCAAGATTAATCAGTCCCCTGCATTTAATCTCAGTCTCAGGCAAAGTCTCTGGACATGACCAAATTCAGACAAACTTTCAGCCAAGCCATAACACACATTGTCCAAAGTCCAGTAATCAATGCAGTACCTTTTCCCAGCAGAAACTTCCCCAACCTGGTCTTTAGAGGCAGGATTTCTACCAACATTTTGGTCTTCTGATCCCTGACCAGAGTCACCCATACAGAATAGCCAATGGTGTTCCAGTGCTTCTCTTTCAGGCAACATCTCCAAATCTTTCTTGTCTCTTCCCATAAGCCATTCCCAAAGGCTCATCATCCACATGGTCAGGTATGCAGTCACAGCAAAGACCCCACTTCTCTGGGACCAAATTCTATCTCTGTTACTCTTGCTACTGGGACAAAATACCTGACACCCATAATTAAGGAAGGAAAGGTTTATTTAGCTCACAGTTAGTGGAGGTTTCAACCCATACTCAGCTGGCTCCAAGCAGAGTGGAGCATGGAAGAGGGCAGCTGTTTGTGATGGCAGAAAACAGCAGAGAGCAAAGGGAGGAGCCACCACTGTGGCAGCCCACACGCCTCTCCCCCTTCCTTCTATTGCATCCAGGCTATCTGCCCCAGGACGAGCATGGCACTCATGCCCATAATCCCAGCCCTGGATCAAGAATTAATTACAAAATCAAGAAGCTGCCCAATGACTGCATGAAGCTTTGGGGGGACAGCCAGACACAAGCCATAACAGACATCAACCTGTGAATTTGGGGGAGACATAGATCAGCTCCTAATATTGCTCACAGTTCAAGCACTGTAAACAAAGTATGAGTGGAGGCCCTGGGCTTTTATTGTTTCAGCTCTGGGAAATGAATAAATGGGTCAGAAGTCCTCACCTTAAAATAGGTCAACCTGTTGTAAGCCTGGGCCAACCCCGCCTCAGTCAATCTCGCCTTGGCCAACCCTTTGTCTCAGAGCAGGCACTGAGCTGCTCAGGTTGTTGTTTAACCCCGCAGCTGAGAGGAACAGGGCAGAGTCTCACCAGCTCAGCTGTTTCAGATCAAGCATAAAAGGAGGAATGACTAATTTCCCTCCATCCCCTGTCGGTCTTTTTTTTTTTTTTTTTTTTAATTTTATTTATTTATTTGTTTGCTTGTTGTGTTTGTTTCTTTATTTATTCATTTTGTGGCTGGCTCAGCCTGCCCTGGTGGTGGTGCTGGCGCAGCATGTGGTGCCGGGGATCGAACTGCAGTCCCCGCAGTCGCCTGAGCCCTCCTAATCAGGCGCTTTAGACCACCGAACCATCTCGCCGGCCCCTGTCGGTCTTAAATTTTGAGTTTTTACTAATAGACTTTATTTTTCAGAATTTCAGTTTTTTAGAAAAATTGAACTGTGAGTACAGGGCACTGCCACAGTCCTTTCCCTACGCCCTGCACCATTTCTGCTATTGTTAATGCCATGGGCTAATGCATAATTGTTATGGTTGATGACCCATTATTGGTAAATTAACTGCGATCCTCTTCACACTGGGGTTGCTCTTTGGCAATGCCATACGAACTGGTTGCCCTCATACTGTCAGTCCCCTAGCTCTAGTTGTGGGTGTCTCCTTTCCCCCTCTCCCCTGGAAACTTCTGATCCTTTGTCTCATAGTCTTGCCTTTTCCAGAATGTCAGGGACTTGGAATCTACAGTACATAGCTTCTTCAGACCGGCTGCTTTAGCACTGTGAGTATAATGTGCCTAACGTGCCCGTGGCTTGAGAGCTCACTTTGCTTAGTGTGGAACCCTGCTCCACTGTCTGGATGGACAGCCTGCTCACTCATCCACCGAAGGGCATCAGTGTGCCACCACTCCTGGTGAGTGTGGAGAAGGCTGCTGGCGCCGTGTGCAGGTGTGTGCGCACGGGAGCTTTCCTGTTGTGTAACAATGGGCTGCTGCTGTGCAGCATGGCAGACCATGTGCAGCTTGGTCAGGAAGCCCATGGTCTTCCATACAGGCTGTGCCGTCATCACTCTACCCAGTGACTGAGAGTTCTCATGGCTTCACATCCATGCCAGTGCCTGATGCTCGGTGTCCTGAGGCTTGCAGAAGCATCTGTACTTCCCTCCTTACGTTCACATGGAGGGACCCCCTATGCATATGCTTATCTGCCACCTACAGGATGTCCAGATTCTGATATTTTAAGTGCCTTGTTTTCTAATCACTAGTGTTAAGGGTTCATTTATACATTAGGTGCAAGTCTATGTTAGTTACTTTTTATTCGTTGCTGGGACAAATACCTGACACCCAAAATGAAGGAAGGAAAGGTTTATTCAGCTCACAGTTACTGGAGGTTTCAGCTCATATTTGCCTGGCTCAAGGCTGAGTGAAACAGGGCAGAGAGCATCCAGTTCAGGGCGGTGGAACAGCAACAATCACAACAGAGGCAACAGACCAACCAGGGCACAGAGAACAACAGCGTGAATCTGTCTCTCTCTCTCTCTTTGTATCACATTCAGGCTTTCTGCCTCAGCCTATCCACCTTAGGCCACACCCATAATCCCAGAAGAACTCAGACTCATAGTCCCATCAGTACTAAAACACATAATCCCAGTGGATCATAAGTCTCAAACTCTAGAAGTCCCCACCTCGTGATTGCATGAGGCTTTGGGGGGACAACTAGACATAAACCATAACAAAGTTCATTACCAGTGTTGGAGTCCCTTCTAGATCCTCGTTTTGATCTGAGAAGTCAGTATTTGTAATTCCAAAACTACATTATTGGAACCTCACCAAGATATTTCCAATCTACCACTTCCCATGCAACCCACAGTGAAAATAAAGACACTAAAACATATTTATAACTATTGGGAAGTCAAGGGGCTGCAAGTCCAGCCGTGAAAAAGGTTCTCTGGAACAAGGAGAGTGATCCCTGGTCTCACTTGGCTTTATTCAGTGGAGGAGTGGCTTGAGGAGGAATGACTGAGAATTGTGGGAGGTAGGTGAGTACTGTGAGCTGAGCTAGGTGGGGGTCCTACATTTACCTCTACCACATGCAGAGGATATGCAGAGAGAGTAATCTGCATGATGCTATTTAGATAGTATTTAATGTTTTGGGTAGTCCAGTGCTTCAGCTTTGATGTAATCTTTCAAGTCCCAGGAAGTCATAGACTCTGTCTCGAGGCTCATTCCCAGCTGGCAGCGCGGAGCATTAGCTTTTCGACCTGTCTGGACCCAGTTCACATTAAGAGCAGCAGGTGTAGGTTACCAGGGAGACATGCATACCACCTTCAAAGACTATCACCAGCACCTCACCGAGACCAGTATACATTGCTTAAGGCCAATTGAGAGGATAAACAAAAGTCCTAGCCAGCTCTTCCATACAAGGAAATAGGGTCAGGCTCAGTCAAAATACAGATAGCCGCTCTTCCTTCGGGGAGAACTGCTCAGGCGTCCTCCTCAGTTCCCCCTTCTTTGCTTTGCAGAAGCTGGAGCAGGGTCAGGTGTGGCCGCAGAGCCCGCAGCTGCCGTTGAGCTGAGAATCCTCTGTGACATACTCTAATGAGAAGGGTCATAAACGAGAGAATAAGTGCCCAGTTCCAATAGAGAACCAAAAGTGAGCCCTGACATATATAAGTGGAATTAACTGCTCTGTAGCATCAGCAAACATCCCAGTTTTGTTGATTGAGGTTTGAGCAGAGGGTCTGATGTGTTGTACCCATGCCTTGGATATCGATCAGGTAATTGCTCCAGTGGGTGGTGGCAAGGCCTTTTCCGTCGATGGTGATGATGCTTTCTGATACTGAGGCGCTGAAAGTCTTTGATTGGAGGGTCGAAGTCTCTCGGTGCTTCTGAGTGAACATGATTTGTCACAGAGCTGGCCAGTCCATGGACGCACACATCGGGATGGAATCCAGAATGTTTCTCCATCTCCTCCTCTTTAATCTGGGCATCAAAGGTGGCTGTCTGCTGTGACATTAACAGTACTTTTCCCTGAAGATCATCTATATCTAAAGTAATATTTTGGTGGATAGCTCCTTGAACATGTTTCTTGACTAGCTTCCAAGGATGAAGACTTTTGTTATATAGTAAAGGAGTGATACAAAAGCGAGTCATATTGTACTGGCATTTGAAACCTTATTGTAATCGTAAACTTTCAATTTGATCTCCCATCCAAAGGACTGAGGTTTCTAAAATGCTCACTTGAGTCTGTAATTTAACATCAATTTCTCTCTGGATTTTCCAGCTGTCATCAGCGGTTCTTGTCCAGTTGTGTACAAAGTGAGCAGTTTGTACTGAATAAGCTAATGCCACTGAACCAATAGCTGTGCTGGCTATGAGTAGCACCAAGGAAGTTATTACCACTATAACTAATCCTAGCATCCTCTTGGTCCATTTGCTAAATCTTTTAATCAAGGTTTCTACCAAGAGGGAAGTAGGTGAATGATACCACGGCTCAGTTAGATTGGAAGCCATACTCCAGGCATTCTGCTCATGATTACTACCGTGGAGTGGTTGGAAAGATATTGAGGTGTGATGCAGTGGGTTAGATAACAATTAGTACATGGGAACATATTCGGTTCCCATTCTACCTTCCCTACCAATGATACATGAGGATCATAAACACATATATTTATTTTTATCCATTTATGATCTTGCAATACTACCTTGACCTTTCCTCCACTTACTGGCTGCAGATATCCTGTCTGCAGCTATCCTGTTTGCAGCTGTCCAGCATGAAAGGCTAGGGCTGGCTTCCATAAAGTATGTTGTATGGGCTGTTTTTATCATTGCTAATGAGTCTGGGGATGGAACGATTGAGGCCTCCACCTGACCATGTAACACTGGAAAGGCCTCTGAGATCATGATATAGTCAGAGGAGTTTGCAAAAGAAATCCTGTGCCAGTCTCAATCTTTCCCTAGAAGGGATCCTGTAGGGGACCAGTCTGTAAAGGAATAATTAAACTTGTGTATAGTCCGTCCATGGTATGGATCTCTGCGAGTTTGCCATGGGCCCAAATCACCTTCCTCAAAGTGAGAGGCATGAGCTTCTGGGATGCAGACAGGAATGGTAGGTTTACAGTTGTTTACTATTTCCCTCAGTCGGAGTCGTCCCTTAGACAATTGCACCTTCCATGTCTGATCTGCAACTGTCATACAAGGGCCAGAATCCTTTTGTAAATGGGCTACACACAAGGGTGGACTTATAAAATGAGTTGTGACATTAAGCTTAGTCTGTTCTTGTAAGTGTACTAAAATTTGTGGGCCAGGCAATACTGTATGTGTAGGGGCATTACTTTCTATAGAATGGAAAATTTCTGGGGGCCTGTCCACCCATGTAAGTGGCCTAAGTAAAGGTGGATTAGGCGTATAGGCCCAATGTTCCTCTCCTTGAACAAGGAGAATACACACTGTGGCTGCTAGAAGAGCAAGCATAGCAATGAAAAGATTTTCAGGTGATTGGGTCAAACCCTAGTGGTCAACAAGATGGCGCGCCTCATGAACAGTGTGTTCCAGGCCTTCCCATGATAGTAGATGATGTTTTGTTAGGTTTGTTGATTGAGGTTTGAGCAGAGGGTCTGATGTGTTGTACCCATGCCTTGGATATCGATCAGGTAATTGCTCCAGTGGGTGGTGGCAAGGCCTTTTCCGTCTATGGTGATGATGCTTTCTGATACTGAGGCGCTGAAAGTCTTTGATTGGAGGGTCGAAGTCTCTCGGTGCTTCTGAGTGAACATGATTTGTCACAGAGCTGGCCAGTCCATGGACGCACACATCGGGATGGAATCCAGAATGTTTCTCCATCTCCTGTGAAAATATAGGCATACCCTCTGACCCAACTTAAGAGTGATGCTGGACCATTCCCTACATCTGTTTGGGGGTCCTGCCATGCTAGGGCGGGTAAAGACCTCTGAGAATTGTTAGATCCTTGTCCACTGTGTAGCAAAGCTGGTGGGAATTGAGAATCAGGGGCAGGATTTAGAAAGTTTAAAACATAGGCAGCAAAATTTAAATGTCTGCGGAGAATTTTGGCCCCCTCTATGCTCCCTTTCTTTTGTTTAGCTAGTTGATTTTTTAATTTAAGATAAGTACACTCAATTATTGCTTGGCCTTGGGGATTATAAGGGATCCCTGTGACATGCTGTATATTCCAGTTTTCAAGAAAGCTCTGAAAGTGTTTACTAACATAGGCTGGATCATTATCAGTCTTTATTTTTCGTGGCACTCCTAACATGGCAAAGGCTGATACACAGTGCTGTGTGATATGTCAACTGTGCTCCGAGTCACAGGTAGCATCGATCATATGTGAAAGGGTATCTATCGAAACATGAATGTACTTTAGCTTGTTAAAAGAGGTTATATGGGAATATCCATCAGCGATAGCTGATTGGTTTTTAGGCCTCTGGTTTTGCATCCTTGCTGAGGAATAGGCCTAGAAATGAGCTGGCAGGAAGGGCATAACTATTTGTATTGCTTGAGCTCTGGTAATTTTAAACTCTTTTTGTAGAGATCTAGAATTTTGATGAAAAAACTCATGGGATCCTCTGGCTTTATCAAACACAAAATCAGGTTGACAAGAGCATCTGCATTACAATTCCCCAAGGATAATGGACCTGGGAGATTAGAATGGGCTCTAATATGATCAATAAAGAAAGGAGCGGTTCCGTTAAGTATGGCTTTTTGTAATTTCAAGAATAGTTATAATAAAGTAGGCTCGATGGTGGAGTGAATAGAAGCAGTTTCAATCTTTTGGGTTAGATACACAGCATACAAAGAGTCACTTAATATATTAAGGGGTTGATCTGCAAACTGCTTTACAATACGTAGGATGGCCTTAGTCTCTGAACGCTGTGCAGAGTCTCCTTGCGTAGAGAATGAGTGCTGGAATGAGCAGCTCCAGATAGCTGCCTTTCCTCTGGAAGAGCCATCTGTAATGTAAGTTGGGGCCCCTGCTAAAGGCTGCAATTGGGTAACTTGGAAGAATAATAGAGGTGCGAAGGAAGACTTGCAAGAGAGGATCGCCTGGGTAGTGGTTGTCTATAGTCCCTAGGAATTGGGCAAGTGCCACCTGCCAGAATAAGGCAGTTTGGAGCCATGCTTGCCTCTGCTGAGCATCCAGTGGGCCTACAATAACATCTGGATCATGCCCCAAAAGCTGGCATGCTCTATTCCTTCCCAAACTCACTGTTTTCGCTGTTTGTTCTACGTATAACTGAACAGATTTTACTACTTGATTCGTTAAAAACAACCATTCCATAGGGGAGAGAACCTTGTCAATGCATTGCCCTAATATCCCTGTGGGAGAAGGAAGCATCTGCAACACAAAGAAATAAAGAGGTTGAGTAATGTCAATTCTGAAACACCGCCCTGAATGAAGACATCTTTCAGCTAACTTTAGTTCCTGTCGAGCTTCTTCTGTGAGCTGTCTGGAAGAATTCAAATCTTTATCACCTTGAGGAATACTATATAAATCTTATAGCTGATAGGTCGCTATGCCTAATTTGGGCCTGAGCCAGTTAGTGTCCCCTAACAGTTTTTGGAAATCATTTATTAGAGTTTGTAGCCTATCTATTCTTACTTGAATCTCTTGTGGCTTAATTGCCTTTCCAGAGACAATACAGCCCAAATAACCGTAAGGACTCATCATTTGTACTTTCTCAGGTGCTAGTTGAAGGCCAAAGGCAGATAAGTCTCGCTTTACTTCTGTGAACAGTCTCAGCAAGCTGGACTTGGAAGATATAGACAGTAAGATAACATCCATATAGTGTATTATATAAGCCTGAGGAAACTGGGTTCTACATTTCTTTAAGGCTTGTGCTACAAACAACTGACACAATGTGGCACTATTTGCTGTCCTCTGTGGGAGCCCTGTCCATTGAAAATGCCTTGCCGGCTCACGAAAATTAGTGCTAGGTACTGAAAATGTGTAAAAAACTGTCAGTCCTGAGGAGAGAGAGGAATATTTAAAAAACAGTCTTTGAGATCAGTAACAACGATAGGCCAGTGTCCAGGTACTGCTGTGACACTAGGTAGACCAGGTTGTAGCACCCTTATCGGTAGCATGCACGCATTTACAGCTCTTAAATCTTGTACTAATCTCCACTTGCCTGATCTTTTTGGAATTACAAACTCTGGGGTATTCCATGGGCTGACGGATGGCTCAAGGTGCCCTAATTGTAGCTGTTCTTCTACCAATGCTGACAAGATCTTTAGCTTCTCCTGAGCTAGGGGCCATTGTGCAACCCATGTTGGCTATGTCGTCTTCCATTGAATTGGCAGTGCAGAAATAGGCAGAGAAATACCAATGGCCCCTGCTATAAATGTGAATCGTATCCAATTCCAAATCTGTCTTGTCTTACTAGAGGCTCAAATGGAAGAGTATTACCTTGCAAGTTTTTGGCTAAGCCTTTGTTTTCTAGACAGCCCATTTTAGCCATCATCTTGCTAGCAGGTGGTACATATTTCGGTGGGGCAGAAGTAGTTAAGACAACACCCTATTCTTTCATAAGGTCTCTGCCCCATCGATTAACTGGAATAGGTGCAATAAATGGTGTTAGAATACCTTCCTGTCCATCAGGGCCAGTGTGTGAAAGAGGCAGCACACTGTGGGAGACAGACTGAGGAGATCCTAAGCCTGTCAGAACTGTGGAGGCGGGTCTAGTTGTCCAAGCAGATGGCCAAGATTGGCTATTGATGACAGTGACATCAGCTCCTGGATCTATCAGTCCAGTAAAAGATTTCTCATTTAATTTAACAGTGCAAGTAGGCTTATGACTAGAAATATTCTGGGAAAAGTAAATTTCCTTACTTAAAGGCTTGTCTTTCTTAGGCTCACGAAAGGGGTAGAGTGCAGGAGATGCCTGAGTTGTGGGAAAGAGCAAAATCTGAGCAATCAGATCACCAGGTTTAATCACCCACATGTCAGCAGAACACACTACAAGTGCTATTTCTTTATTACAATCACCATCTATTATAGTTGGAATTATAGTAAGGCCTTTAGAAATTAAACAATTTTCCAATAATTAATCCCATGTTCCCTTCTGGTGGTGGCCCGTAGATTCCAGTGGGGATTAAAACTGGTTTTCCTACCCCTAATAAATGGGTTCTAGAGGCTGCCAGTAAATCTAATCCTGGACTCTGGGTGGTTCTTCGTATGACGGACCTAAGGTCTCGCCTTGTACCCATCCTGGTAGTGGGGATGTTGTTTGTCTGGTTTGTATTGGATGTAACTGGTTTCACTGCTTCTGGGATAACAGGGCATTGCTTGAGTCTGTCTCCTGTATTTGTGCCTGGCCCTGGGGAAGGGCCAGTTCCCTAGTGTGTCATCTTTGTGAAATTTAGACCTACAATCTGTTGCCCAGTGGAGACCTTTCATGCAACGTGGACACGGAGTATTTGATAGATCAAGGTGTGGCCTTGTACCAGCCTGTTTATCAGAGTTGACTGATGACCCAGCAAGATCTGGGCAGTGGCGGCAAGTATGTCCACGTGTGCCACAATGAAAGCATTTAATCATATCCAATTTATTACCAAAATGTTGGGGTATAGTCTGCCATCAATGCAGAAGCATGTGTGGTAGATTCAATACTCTCGCATGCTCGAATGTAAGCATATAAATCCTGTGTATGAAGTACTGAAGCTAAGACCCTTCTACAGTCCTCATTGGCATTTTCATATGCCAACTGACGCATGAGTACTTTAGCTGCATTATTGTGCGAGATCTGCCTGTTTACAGCTTCTTACAACCTTGCTACAAATTGGGTGTAAGTTTCATTGGGGCCCTGGAGCATCTGGGTAAAGGATTTATAGGTGTGCCATCCTCTGGTACAGAAATCCATGCACGATGTAGCAGTTCCTTACATTGCATGAACAGGATGGGCGGGGCATGTGCCTGGACCTTTAAGTCAGCATATTGTCCAGTTCCAGATAGCATTTCCTGTGTAACCGCTTAGAGACTTTCATCTCCACTATCTTGATTACTCTGTGCCTGTTCTGAAATGAGTGTCTTTAATTGTGATTCAAAGTGTAGAAGTTGTGCAGATGATAGACATGTGCGAGTGAGATGGGTTACATCACTTGGTGTCATTTGGAACCCTTAAATTATGTTATCCGAGCAACCAAGTGTGTACGGGCCTTGGACACTGATAGGTTCTGGCCCAAGTACGAATTGCTGAATCATTATGGTGGTCATCTAATATGGCTGAAGCCCTTAAAACAAGAGCTGATCTTCCCAAAGACCACCTCCCCCTTCTTCTCCAACTCAGCCCAGGGTGCAGTTTCCTTTCACCTGTCCCGCCACCTCAGGGAAGGCCCCAATCAGCTCCTCAGGTAGATCTAAACATCCTCCTCAAACCCCACCCATGGCAAAAGGCCATAAAAGCCTCAGTCTCCCTTTGTTCCAATTCAGAGAATTCCTTATCTTCCCCAAATTCTTTCCGTGTCCTCCAAGAAGAAAATAAAGCCCCTTTCCCCTTTTCCTTCTGCCTGCTTCTCTGCTGCGCCACTCTGACACCATTATCCAATACACTCTGCCTTAATTTCTTCAAGAGCAAAATGTTAAAGGCTGTGTGAGTACTGCATTCCAGGTAGGATGTTCTGGATCTGTCTCCTCAGTGACAGGAAAGCACACTGTTTATGGATATGATCTCATATCGATGTACTTTGGCCTCCTGAAGGGCAGGGAAGGAGGAGGTTTGCTCTCAACCTGATTGTTCTGTACACCTGAGGAAAGGACAGCGGGAAGTGGAGGGGCAGAGGGAGGATTATCTACATTTTTAAGAAAGTTTTCTTTGTTCTCTAGAAGACCATTAGGAAATTCCTCTCCTGGGTGATCTAGCTCTTTTGTTATGGTTCTATGAGGGCTTTTCTCAATAACAATTATTTTTTCTACAAGCATGGGGTTAGCATCTTTGGAATGCTTTCAAATCAAGTAAGCTGTTGCTGACCTGCATTTCTTCCTGGGCTGTCACATTGGAAAGCCCAAATGGCTCCCTTCACAAGGTTATATGTGGCTATAGTTTGTGGGTGTATTTTTCTCTTTTGAGTTTTGGCTACACAGAGGCTTTTTTACCTATTTTATCCCAAATTCCGAGATTCAGTGTACCAACTTTGGGAAAAGGATAAAATGTAACTATCTCATGAAGTAATCTAAAAACCTGCTTAGATGACACCTTAACGTCTGCATCTTTTAACAGTTTTATAATCAATAAACTAAATTATTTTTCTTCTGTGGATAAAGACTGAGCTTGCCCCATTGTTACCCTCGACAAATAGATTCCTCCTTCCTACTTGCATCTGAGCACTATAATTTTTTCTTTAAATGCTCTGCTTACCTCTAAATTGGTCACGCAAGGTCCAGTGGATTGCCTGCACAAAATTTCAGGCAGTGGTCGTTGTGTTCAGAAGGTCACACGTTCTGGCCACGTTGAGCGCCAGTTGTCGGACTCCCTTTTAGGTCCTCTTTTTGATCCAAGAAGTCAGTATTTGTAATCCCATTGGAACCTCACCAAGATAATTCCAATCTACCACTTCCCATGCAACCCACGGTGAAAATAAAGACACTAAAACATATTTATAACTATTGGGGAGTCAAGGGGCTGCAAGTCCAGCCATGAAAAAGGTTCTCTGGAACAAGGAGAGTGATCCCTGGTCTCACCTGGCTTTATTCAGTGGAGGAGTGGCTTGAGGAGGAATGACTGAGAATTGTGGGAGGTAGGTGAGTACTGTGAGCTGAGCTAGGTGGGGGTCCTACATTTACCTCTACCACACGCAGAGGATATGCAGAGAGAGTAATCTGCATGATGCTATTTAGATAGTATTTAATGTTTTGGGTAGTCCAGTGCTTCAGCTTTGATGTAATCTTTCAAGTCCCAGGAAGTCATAGCCTCTGTCTCGAGGCTCATTCGTAGCTGGCAGCACAGAGCATTAGCTCTTCGACCTGTCTGGACCCAGCTCACATTAAGAGCAGCAGGTGTAGGTTACCAGGGAGACATGCATGCCACCTTCAAAGACTATCGCCAACACTCAGCTAGACCAGTATACATTGCTTAAGGCCAATTGAGAGGATAAACAAAAGTCCTAGCCAGCTCTTACATATCAATACAAGGAAACAGAGTCAGGCTCAGTCAAAATAGAGACAGTAGCTCTTCCTTCAAGGAGAGTTGGTTAGGCGGTCTTCCACAACCAGCAGTGTATTTTGCAAGTATTTTCTCCCAGTCTGTGGTCTGTCTTTGCAGTTTCTATTTAGGCCTTGTGAACATTTTTTAAAAATAAGACTGGAGGATTTAGTTTTTTGTTTTCTTTTGCTATCATTTGTGTATGTCAGAATAGTCATTATGGGTAACAGGATGGATGCTCCTCGTAGAACTGGAAGCAGGTAACACACAACTTAGTGACCCACCAGTGGGTACGTGCCCAAGGAAACAAAGCATTCTCCCGAAGAGATGCTTGCACTTTGGTGTTTATGCAGGCTCGCTCACAACAGTCGAGATGGGGCGGCACCCAGATCTACTCAAAGATGAATGGATTAAAAAGCAATAGAATACCAGTAAGCCACACAAAGGGGTGAAATCCTGCCACGTGTGACAATACCGAAGAACATGGGGACATTAAATAAGACATGGAAAATGCCACATGATCTCATTCCCAAAAAGAAGTGGATCTCATTAAAGTTGAGCATAAAATGATAACTACTTGAAGCTAAGATGTGAGATGGAGGGGTTGGCGAATGGGCAAAAAACTGTCGTTAGACAGGGAGAAGGAGACCTGTGGCTCTGCTGCAAAGTGGGGGGCTGTGGATAACAAACATGAAATTTCAAGGGAGCTTGAAGACAGGCCCTTGAATGTTCTCACTATAAAACCATCATGTGTGAGGTGACACCATGCAACACATGCATGTGGTGAAATGTCACAATGAACTCCCAAGTACAAATACAACTGCCACCTGCAAAGAACCTGAGTTTTGCTGAAAACTACATAATAACCTGTGAGGATTTTGACAGAAATTATATTGGGTCTGTGGATTAACTGGGAAGAACTGATACCTGAACAAGACTGCCTTCTCACGCAGGACCATGCAGTCTCTGCGCTTCTGTGTCTCGAGTTCACTCCTCAGTTTGGGAGTTTTTCTCAGACACGCCCTTTGCACTTTGTTGTTAGGTTTGTGCCTAAGTCATTTGACTTTCTTATGGCCTGTGGGCTCATGTGGTCTCTGTCCCAATCTGGTCCTATGAAAAACCTGGCTTTCTAGTTTCAATTTCTTAGGCAGTATCTAAAAGCTTGCGAGGCTCAGATATTACTCTTCTACCCTGAAATCTGGCTGTTACTGCTCATTAGTCCCACTAGGTTTCTGCTGATTCTATGGGAATTTTGACATAAACAATTAACATTATCTGTAAACAAAGATTTATTCCTTTCAAATACATACACATGCTTATTAGTGTCTTATTCACTAGCTAGGGCACCAGGGACACGTTGAATAGGAATATGAGGGCATTAAAACTTACCTTGTCTTAAAAGAATTAGGTAAACTTTCATAAGAGATCACCTCATTCATAAGAACATCCCATCACAAAAGTCGGGGCAGGAAGGAAAGAAGTGTGTTCATTTACCCATCTTAGGTGCCAATTCTTTTGCTTAAAATGAAAACCTTTTAGAATATAT
>PVKN010007123.1:0-27199 GCA_004027915.1 Capromys pilorides
TAGCTTGGCAGTCTAAGTGCTCATCTGGCAAGCATAATGATCTGGGTTTGATCCCTGGTACCATGTGCTGTGCCAGCCACTGAAACTGGGTGTGGTGGCGCATGCCTGTAATCCCAGCCCTGGGGAGGCTGAGACATGAGGATCAGTATGAGTCTGAGCTGCATAGTGAAACCCTGTACCAAATAAATAAATACATAAACAAACAAACAAATCTTTTTAAAAAATAAATGTTTATAAGCCATGGTGACACACACCTGTAATCCTAGCACTAAGGAGGCTGAGGCAGCAGGATCAATAAGAGTTTGAAGTGGCCTGGTACATAGTGGGTTCAAGGCCAGCCTGAACTACACAGCAAGAGCCTGTCTCCAACCAACCAACCAACCAACCAACCAACCACCAACCAACCAACCAACCAAAAATAGATGGCTAAAAGTAGTTTTAAACAGAACCTAGAAGATGAAAATCTTGCATAGGAGATTCTGTGTAAAAGTCAGAATTTCATTTCTTTTTATTTTTTATTTTTGTATTTCTTAGGGAAGAGTCTACAGAGCATTCAGGTTCTCACTACTAGATTGAACTCATAGTGATCCACCTGTTTATAGCCGCCCAAGAGCTGGGATTACAGGTGCGCCTGTGGGGGCGGGACCTTCCCTGGCAGGTCCAGGGATTGAAGCCTCAGCCCCAGCTTAATTCACTGAGCTAATAGGGCAGCGCTTCACATTTCTTTTAGAGTTCACAGGTTTTTTTTTTTTTTAAACTTTATTTATTTATATTATGGCTGGCTCAGCCTGCCCTGGGGTGGGGCTGGTGCAGCACGTGGTGCTGGGATTGAACTGTGGTCCCTGCAGTGGGCTAAGCTTGCTGAAGCAGGCGCTTTAGACCACTGAGCCATCTTGCCAGCCCCACACAGTTTTTAAAAAATAATGCACATGAAAATCTGGAAATTCAAGTTGACCACACACCTATGCCAGGGTGGACACAGACGTTGGCCACTTCCTGTAAGATGCCCATGAGTGTCGTAGTTTCTAGTGCTGTGTCTTCAGACAGCTCATCCTCTGCACACGGGCCAGCAGCCCCCGGGTGTGGCAGGGGCAACTTAACAAGATTTACAGTTGGACTGGCGGCAAACCTCTCAGCGTGCTGTGTACAGGAACTGATACCAGGCCAATGGGCCGTGATCCAGCATTGCGATGTCATGTCAGTGGCCAGAAATAAGGAATATTTAAGCCGAAAGAAACTCAAAAAAGTTATTTTATTTTCAGAGCAGCTGATGCAATATTGAATCAGGTTTTCACAAATAAATATGACAGTGTGTATTTGGTTACATTTCTCTCTGATGAATGCCCACCTATAGGAGTTGTAATCAATTTCTGAGAAGGTGAATGCCTGGAACCTAATCAAAATTCTCCTGATTTTCTTTAAAAAAGTATTGTGGTAATTAAAAAAAAAATCCTTCACACTCAGGATGCGAAACAATCTAGAATGCCCCAGTTTTTTGTTTTTGTTTTTAAGGAATGCACCTTTTTAGGACAAGTCTATAAAACATCTTTATTTATTTGTTACATATGATGTTTAAATATAACTTTGCTTTCAAGTCTCAAACTTTTTCAAACCCCCTTGTAAAATAAGACTTTTGGTTCACCTTAACAAAAACTGACCTAGGAAGAAACATTTTTAGCAAAATGTTATTATAAAATTCACTAGAAAATACTGTCTTTTTTTTTTTTTGCCAAAATGTTACATAAAATCCTTATTAAAAATACACACATTACAAAAGAAAAATTATGAATATGCTATACATAGTGCTTTGATATAGGACAGGGGACCTGCATTCCAGGAAGGTACAGTTAAGCACACTAGATATTATGCTGTCAAGTTACAGAACAGTGCAAACCTGAATAAATTACATCCCAATATGGAAGGCATGCGAGTCATTTGTTGATTGAGAATAGAACATAAAGAAGCCAGAACAGGAAGCAATCACAACTTCTATTTAAAAATGTTTTCCTTTTTATTACATTAATTTTTTTCAAAAATACTTTTCTTTACAATAGAACTCCTAGAAAATATTTACAACCTTCCTCTAATAAAATATAACAGCAGTTAAATATATTTGAAAATAAGATGGGTTTTTCCATAAAATATATCTGTTAACTTTTTTTTTTATATACAAGCGTTCTCGAAGAGGTCTAAATTCACGAATGAAAAACCATCTGATCGTAAACAGTAACCACGTTGAAGACATGAACAGTCATGGAAGGGAAGTTCTTTGGGGCGGGCAGGCTGTGGGGGGGAGAGCGAGACATAACACATACGTGCAGGCAGAGTCATTTCAGGAAAGAAACAAGTGCAATCGTTTATAGGAAGTCAATTCTTAAAGTGGATAGTGAGAAATACTAATTCGGGTCATTTGAACTGTCTCATTAAGGAGGAGTTCTTTGGTTATTTCAAGTAGAGGTCCTTGCACTATGCTGCATGGAAAATAAAAATCAGACTGTGCATCTTGTATGTGCTGTGACAACTCAACGTATCTCTAATGCTTACAACTGGAAGGACTGGGCCAATCTCCCAACAAGAGGCAATGTGCTTTCTCAGTATTTTTCTCCTTTGATTGACCCGGTGCAGAACCCTTTGGCGCTCAGCCTCAGACACTGGAAGAAGAGGCTACTTTGTGACCAGCCAATGACATGGCAGCTGGAAGCGTTCTGTAACAGCTCTGCTGGGAGCTGGTGCACGACGCCCAGGTCGTTAGTTCTGAACTCAAAACTGCCTCAGTAAAACACATGACAGAACAACCTGTTGAAATGGTGGCAGACTACTCTTTCTTTTTTCCTAAAGGAAAGATGAAGGAAATATCCAAAACAACTTCTCTGAAAAGAAAACAATGCAGAGTGAACCTATTTTTCTTTTGTATGTGGCCTCCCTGAGATTCAGAAGCCACTGCCTGGGGGTTGTGCTGACTACAGCTGGCTCCATGGCTGCTGCTGAACCGCGCCTGCAGAGCTGACCTCCAAGGATGCCCAGCTTGAACCCCTGCCTCTGCTGTAGTCTCTGTAATGTCAGGCTGTCCGTGGGCCAGCACAGTGGCACAGCAGCATTGCCATGGTACCAGGGAATGAGTCTACCTCAGAAGGGAGGTGCCTGGGAGGAGCCATGCAGCATTAACACTGAGGGGAGCCGAGGAGGAGCTGGGTCCTCCCTGCGCAGGGCTGTGCTCCTGGCCAACTTTTGCACCAGCAGTGGGATGGGTCAGTTGGACTCAGTTCAGAAGCCTGGCAATGACTTCTTAGAAGGATTACAGATTTATTGCCTTCAAGTACCAACAGCAGCCCTGCTGCCAGGGGCAGGAGGTGGTAGAACAAAGTCATGTAGCTTAGCAGCTTAGTGACGTCTAGAAATGCTTTGGCAAGTGACTTGGAGAGAATACATTCATGGTTTGAATGCAAGATGGTAGCTAACGTGTATCTGAAATCATTTCGGTTGGCTTCAATGCAGCCTCCCTTGTACGTCCTAGAGAACTCTCACTCTTGACGGCTAGCCTCTAGATAAACTTCGGTCCAGGTGTGAACTACAGCAAGGTTCCAGTGAAGGAGGTTTCAGGGGATGTCCAAGCGGCACAAAGTAATTTCAGTCCTCCACTGAGCACAAACAAAAGAACAGGCTCTTCTGAGCCACTTTGTTGAGGGAAAAAAGCACTTCCTGGTGGGTCAGAACAGAAGAAAAATAACTGTAGGTGGAAAAGATGACCCAGGGTTCCAGCACAAAGAAGGCTGCCTATCTCACTACACACACACACACACACACACACACACACACACACACACACACACAGCAAGCTTGGGGGTGGAAGGCAACCAGGACGGTTGACATCTGAGAGCAGCGGAACATGAATGTCAGGGTCATTCCCCATGGGGAATGATGATCGTCTCATGAGGGTGTAGCCCAGATGAAACACCTCTTAAAGATAGTTGTGCCAATTATTTATTCCCCCCAACCCCCAACAAAAACAGTTAAAAAAAAATAAAAAGAGAAGAAACGATTTTTTTCCTAAACCTGAATAAAATGACCACTTTTTAAACAGGTAGTTTAAAAGGGTTTATAAGACAAACGGGCAGCCCAGGCTTCTGATTCACGACGAGAGAGGCCATGGGTTCTCACCAGCTGGAAGCAACAAACGGGCTTTAGAGTTCCGTGTCACCGTGAAGCAAAACTGAGTCTTGGTCATCCAAGAGCAGATTGGTGTCCACGACCTCAGCCTCTTCCATGACGCCTCCTAATTGCTGGACCACATCATCATCGAGGATATCCACGTCCTTGATGGGTTTGACCAAGCTCAGCTGGCCCAGGGGCAGCAGCCTCTGGGCCCCCACCTGCTCCGTAGTCCTCTCGATTGTGGCTGCCATTTCGACTGCGAAAGCCGCCTTCTGAGCCTTCTGCCTCTGCTGCTCCTCCTGCTGCCTGTGCGTCTTCATGTGTGCGTTTCGGCTTTTGATCTTGAAGAAGACCCTAAAAGGGAAAAAGCAGCAAGTGATGGAACCCTTAGAAATCCTAGTGTCCTACAGGGAACAGGGGTGCACGCTGGATGGCTGCTTTGGGGTGTCTAGACAGAATCCAGGACTTCCTCCTGCTGTGACTTGTCACCTCCTCCTCCTAAGCCAAACAAAGAGGGATGGGGACCAGAGCATAGTAACTGGCATGACGAGCTTTCTTCCCAGGTTAAAGGAGGTAGCCATCTCAGAGGCTTTCCTGTCTCTTCCTCCTGCAGGTCATGGGTAACCTTATATGGCCAATGCCAACGGTCTCTCTCCTTTTCTTTTTCTTTGTGAAGTCTTAGGGTCTGATCTACACATCCATTTTTAAATTCTGAGATAGGGCCAGGTCTTTTTTTTTTTTTTTTTTAAGTTTTTTTATTATGGCTGGCTCAGCCTGCCCTGGGGTTGGGGCTGGCACAGCATGTGATACCAGGGATCAAACTGTGGTCCGTGCAGTTGCCTAAGCTTTCTTAAGCATGTGGTTTAGACCACCGAACCATCTTGCCGGCCCTTGGGGCCAGGTCTTGCTTAGTCACTAAGGTGCTCAGGCTGGGTTTAAACTTTCAATCTTCCTGTCTCAGCTTCCTCTAGGACTGGGATAAATACGGGTGTGCACAATCATGGCCTGCTGCTCTTGTCTTTATTGGTGCACCCAGCTGAGTGGGGAGATGCTCTTCTGCTATCAAGAGGGGGAGGTCACGAATGCTGTTACACGTCCCACTTATGCCCCAAAGAGGGAATCACTAAGCCTACAATGCGACAGTGCTGAGCTTAAGCAACCCTGGGAAAAAGGCTGCCATGTCTCGGGCCTTGACTCGGCTCAGTGGGCCAAGTCTGTCTGTCTGTGACTCGCTAACGGCTTCTGCCCTGTGGCACAGGGCTGAGCAGCTCACATGGAGGTGGTGTGGCCCACACAGCTTAACCTGGTCACTCTCTGGACTGCTTTTAGAAATAGTCCGTCCTGATGGGAGACTATATTTATGGCGGAGGAGTTCAAATAAATATTCTATATTCACTTCAAAGGTCACAAAGGACAAAAATTAAACAACAAACAAAAAACTGAAACAAGAAATCAAAACCTTGATTTTTAAGGCCCCAGTCAACAGGTTGATGAATTCCACTTAAACATACTGAAAACTGTTTAATGTAATAAACACATCAACAGCTGCAATTCTGTGAATGTCTGCTTGATGTTAAAACCACATAAAGCATCTATTTTATTTTTTGGTACTAGGAATTGAACTCATGACCTTGCATTTGCCAGGCAGCTGCTGTACCACTGAACCAAATCCCTGGCCCAGCATGCTACTTTACATAAGATAGTAACTGGCCTTCTGGTAGACAAACAACCTGAACAGCATAAAACAAAAAAATATTTAACACATACTTCTGCGAGACGGCCAAAAAGTACAAAATATAGGCTGAGTCTCCTTTACCAAATTGCTTGGGCCAAAAGCGCCTCAGATTTTAGAATATTTGCATATATAACATTAAGATCTCTTGAGGCTGGCACCCAAGTATAAATGTAAAATTCCTTTCATCATATAATTTTATGTGATAAGGTAATTCTGTATGACAGTTTTTAGTACTTTTGTGCATCAGACAAAGTTTCAAGGAATGGAATTTTCCACTTGTGGGATGGTGTTGATGCTCAAGGAGTTTTGAATTTTGGAAACTTTCAGGTGTTAGAGTTTTAAATGCTCGTCCTGAGTCCATTTGTGTAAAAACTTCCTCTGCCTCCACCTGGTGGAATAAACAGAAGCGTCCTCTGTCCCCACCTGATGTGATGGGGAAGGCGCTTGCTCCAGCTACTGCTCACACACTTCAGCTCCAAGACAGCAGGAGAGAGGGAATGTGGCTACACTGTTCCCACAGGTGAAGCAGCCTAGGTCAACCTGGTGCTCATTCCTTCCAGGTTTCCCAACAGGTAGTGGGTGATGATGCCACGAAGCTGCCCTGCGCATGCTGAGTGACCGCAGCGCACGGAGGGGGACAGCACTGGGTTGAGGTGCATGGTGGCTACCGCTGCACTGCATTAGGGGTGCTTAGAGGCAGCCTGGCCTGGAACTGGCTCAGCGTGGCTGTAGCTGCTGCCAAGCAGCCCAACAGCACAGCCCTCCTCCTCACCTCCCTAGGGGGTGTCTTCTGGTGTGCCCCTCTCCGGGTAACCATTTAGTACGTAGGAGGCACTGAGGTTATGGGAGGAAGGGTCCTACAGGATGTCCCATGTGATCATGGCTTGGGCAGGCTCGATGAAGGAGATGGAATTCTCTCCTGGAATTCCATGGGAGAGACCCATGCATCTCACCACCAGTATTTCCTTCCCAAAGTGAGTAAGCAAAACAAACTAAGAAGATAGGGCAACAGTCAGGAACCCACAGCTGGGCTCAAAACTCTGCTCTCCCCTGGCAGTGTGCCTGGGGCAAGGCGTTTTACTGAACTAAATCATTCTTTCATTTTCTTCAGTACTTGGAAAGTGGGAATTGAACTCAGGGCCTTCATACTGCACTACATTTCCGGTCTTTTTCTTGTTTTTGAGACTGGGTTCCTGTAAGCTGCCGAGGCTGGGACTGAAGTTGTAACCCTCCTGCCTCAGCATCTCCAGGCACAGGGGTTACAGATGGGCACCACCATACCTGGCTCCTAGACTCTTCTTCTAAACCAAGGCTAGAGATAGCAAACACAACACACGAGTGTCTGTGTGAGGATGAGGCGGGTTCACACACACGGAGCAGGCGGCAGAGTGAACGCTCAGGAAGGAGAGTTGCTATTGTTACCACCTGTGCCAGCCTCCTGCCTTAGTCACTGTTGAGCCCTGTACCTAAAGGGCAGGAAGACAAATAGGCTTCACCTCGGGCAATGACTCTAACTGGCTGCTTGACACATGCAACAGCATAGAAATGGGCCCAGGGTTTTATCAAAGCAAGCTCTGGGAGGGCTACGATAAAAAGGATCTACGGCTCTGTGTTACTGTGACAGCCGAGTGCGGTGGCTGATTAGTGCCATCTGCTGGCCCAGGACTGAACAGTGTCACTGGGGTGCCGGCTCTGATGTCCCTGCTCTAGAGCGCTCCTGATCAGGCTTGCACAGTCATCCTACAGGGAGGTCAAGGAGAGCGCTCCGCTGTCCCCTCCCAGCCCCACGGTGAACCCTGTGAACTTGACCTGGCCCCTGGCTCGAGTCACCTACTTGCCACACTCCTTGCAGGGGAAGATGGTGGTGGGGTCTGTCTCGCCGCTGGTGGTGCTGTGAGAGGGCGAACTCTTCACTGAGCAATACCCACTCTGGGCGCCCCCTGGCTTCTGCTTCCCAGAGGGGACAGCTCCCCGAGTCTTGGTCACCTGATTGGTGCCCCCGTGAATGCGGGCGTGGCCATTCAGTGCCTGTCGGGAGCTGAACACCTGGGGAAGAAAGGGAGTGACATGACATCTACAGTCCTGAAAAGGAAATTAGGGTTATTAGTTATGCAGTTGTGAAACAGGGACACATGCAACAGTGTAAAACTGGGCACAGCGTCTTATCAAGGCAGACCTGGCAGGGACCCCAGAACGTGGAGGTCAGCTATGCAACCTTCTGTCTCACTATTTTGCTTTGTTTTTTGTTTTATGAGACAGGGTCTCACTATACGGTTCAGGCTGGCCTCGAACTCACTGTGACCCTCCTGGGATCACAGGTGGGTGCTCCTGCACCCAGCTTCCTCTTTCCACTTTGAAGTCAGCAGCCTGAAGTCAGTGGGCAGCTAGAGCCTGCTTTATCGTAACTACTGGCCAGGCTATTAGCTAATTTCCCTCACTAGTCTCCATCTGCAAAATAGGAGGGGGCCGAATTAGTTTCAAAAATTGTTATTCTTTTATTAGTATACATTTGTGATAGATAGTAACTTCATTCCTCTGGGGGAACTGGCACAGACACACATTGAATCTTAACCACTGTTGTCTCCTCTCCTTCCCAGATCCTCATCATCTCCACAGTGTAGCTCCCTGTTGATTACCGTTTCACTTTTTTTTTTTTGTACTTTAGGGAAGGGTCTACAGGTGTTCAGGGTCTCACTACTAGATTAGACTAATAGTGATCCACCTGTTTACAGCCTCCCAGACACAATTGCCATTTTAGCATGCCCCAGGGGCAGGGCCAGCATGGCAGGCTTGGGGATTGAACCCCTGGCCTCTGTGCCTGCTTGCTGGTACTTTAATTTGCAGAGCTATTTGGCTGGCCCACCATTTCACTTTTTTTTTTGGTGGGACTGGGGTTCAAACTCACAACCTTGCACTTGCCAGGCAGGTACTTGTGCCATGTAGCTATCTCTCACTTTTATATTGCCTTTTAACTCTTATTTTAGGTTTCTCATGTAACAGAAACCATACGATATTGAACTGGCCATGTATGGTACAGTTCATCTTAGCATTATGGTTAAGATGCACCCACTTCCCTACAAATGACTCAAGTTTATCCTTCTTTATGGCAGAGCAGTACTCCATTGTGTATAAATAACACATTTTCTGTATCTATTCACCTGTTGATGGACATATAGGATGCTTCCAAGATTTAGCAATTATAAACTCTGTTGCTACAAATGTGGCTATGCATGGGTCACTGAGTCGAAGCTTTTTTTTTTTTTTTTGTCTTTTTGAGACAGGGTCTCACTATGCAGTTCAGGCTGGCCTTGAGCTCACTTTTGTAGCCCAGGCTGGCCTCGAACTCACACTGATCCTCCTGCCTCAGTCTCCCAAGGGCTGGGATTACAGGTACGCCGCACCACGCCCAGCACCAAGTCAAAGTTTATTAAAACTGAAAACTACTTCCTTTCTCCTCTCCCTGTTTTGTTTTTTGTTGTTGTTGTTGTTATTTGTTTTTGGTACTGTACCGGGGATTGAACTCAGGACCTTACCAGGCAAACGCTTTTTCTACTGAACTATCTCCCCAGCCTCTCCCTGTTTGTTCATTAACATATTTGGTCTACTCAAAACTCAAGTTAGAGTAGAAGCAGAGGTTCTCTGGCTGCGATGGAGGCAGCAGCTCAGTGTCCAACCTGTTTGCTCAGCTCTGCTCCTGGCACACCAAAGAACACAGGCCGGAAGCCAACAACTACGTGCTCTGCTCTGTGCGGGTGGTACACATAGACTCAAACACAGCCATTGTCTTACCCTTCCTTTTTTTTGGTGCTGGGTTTAGAATCCATGGCTTCCAGAATGTGAGAGAAGTGCGTACCACTAAGCTACGCCCATAGCCGAGTAGCCCACTGTTGAGGCCGTGGTCTGGGACCTGACCCCCCTGCCCCATTTTAATACAGAGTGATAAAAGGGGAAGGACCCGGGCAGTGTTTCAAAGACTGCCACACAGCAGGGTCTCCAGCCTTAGAACTCTGGTGTGAAGATAATCAGGGCCTGGGCTACTCTCTGTGATAGGCATTGTCCCATGTGCTGCAGGGTGTCTAGCACTGTCTCTAACCTCTGTTTAACAGATATCACTTTTGTAGCTATGACATCGTTTCCCCAGACACTGCCAAGTCCGCTTGGGAGAACAAGGTGCACTCAGTCCAGAGCCACTGCACACTGCCCCCAACGCTGAGAGCATACAGCTCCTTACTTAACCCTGTTAGCCAATGGGCTATCCCACAAGTACCCTAGCTAGAGGGGAGCTCTGTGCTCAGTTCGTGGTCGTTTCTTGTTTTACAGAGAAAAAATCCTATCACAAATTTAGCAACCACTGACTTCAATGTTAGGGAAGGAAAAAAAGTAGCATAATTTTAAGTCTTTAAAAATGACCTTTCTGAACATTTCTTTCTTTTTTCTTCCCGAGCATTTCTGATTGGGCAAGGTAAAAGTTGACTTTCTGCTTTGTAAAAAATTTTGGTGTTTGCTAGGTGTGGTGACGCATGCCTGTAATCCCAGCACTTAGGAGGCTGAGGCAGGAGGATCGGTGTGAGTTCGAGACCAGCCTGGGCTAAAAAAGTGAGCTCAAGGCCAGCCTGAGCTGCATATCGAGACCCTGTCTCAAAAAGATGGAAAAAAACAAAAAACAAAAAACAAAAAAAACCAACATCAGCGTTGTTACAGCTGTACATTGGTTAAGCATCCAGTTTCTGAACAGTCACTAAGAGATGTTGCCATTTAAAGTCACATCTTAATCATCCCTGAAGTGCTCTATGCAAAATGGCAACGACAGGGGCCAGGCCACTAAACACCTGGGATGGCAGTGAGCCAGCAATTCCTCATGTTTTCTTCAGAGCTAACACAAAAGGTACGTATCTTTTTTTTACATGTATGTATGTACGAATATATGTATGTATGTATGTTATGGCTGGCTCAGCCTGCTCTAGGGGTGGGGCTGGTGCAGCATGTGGTGCCAGGGATGGAACTGCAGTCCCTGCGTTGCCTAAGCAGGCGCTTTAGATCGCCAAGCTATCTCACGCACCAGCCCCAAAAGGTACATATCTTCCCCCCAACTTTTTCTTCAATGTATATAAAGTGAATTTCTGCTTTCAGATATGAATATCTGTCTACCCATGAGGACTGAGACCTGGGCAGTGTTTTGAAACTGCCACATAGCAGGGTCATCCAGCTGTAGCTTCCCAGAGTGCTGGGATGACAGGCATGTACCACCACACCTGGCGAGGATACAGACTTTTTTTTTTGTCTTCTTGAGACAGTTTCTCATTATGCAGTTCAGGCTGGCCTCGAGCTCACTTTTGTAGCCCAGGCTGGTCTCAAACTTGCACTGATCCTCCTGCCTCAGCCTCCTAAGTGCTGGGATTACAGGCATGTGCCACCACGCCTGGCAGGATATGAATATTTTGAAGATGGTTGCTATCTTCATCTGTGTGACAGACTCAATAAGCAGCATTCGACACACTGTATATCACACAAGCAAAGACGAGAGACATTGGAGAAAGAGGGGCTTCCTGTGGGAAGAGTAGCATCCTCTAGGGAGTGCTGGAGGACTTGTCTGTGCTGATGTGCCCAGCTTTAAAACACTAATTCAGACTAGTAGGTAACAAGATACACTGAGTGCCCAGAGGAAACCACTTTTGAATGTATCCTTTAAAATGCACAGGCTGGGCTGGTGGGGTGGCTCAGTGGTCTAAAGCGCCTGCTTAGGAAAGTTTATGTAGCTGCAGGGACCTCGGTCCCTGGCACCACATGCTGTGCCAGCCCCACCCCTAGGGTAGGCTGAGCCAGCCATAAAAAAAAAAAAAATGCACAGGCAGCAGGCCCTGGAAGGCTTCTTCCAGGACTGAGAGCATACAGATGCTCTCGCAGGCTACGGACACGGTCAGTTTGCTTAGTGCATCTTTTCAGGTTAGTACAAAGACAAACCTGAGCCAACCTTTGAAACAACCTTCTCAAATTTCCAATTAGAGACATTTCAATTAGTCACACTTTATGCAAAACTTTCCAGGCAGGTGGAACTTCAGGCAGTGGGGGTCTGGAATCTCATGAGAAAAGGGTAATCCTGTCTCTGGACTCCCTGGGTATATCCACAGGGTGTGGCCTTGGGGGACACCAGGCCCAGGGGTGTGCGGCAGAGCCATCAGCACTGAAAGGGCACCCTTTCAAAGTGTGTCATCTCTCACAGCTAGGCACATGTGCACAGCCCTCATTCACCCCTGAAGAGAGAGACACACAAACATATACACACATACTTACAGCCCCACAGTTGGGCATTTCGCAGATGAAGGCGCCTGAGGGCTGGCCAGGGGCCTGCAGGGACAGTCCCTCGGTGGGAGCCAAGACAGCCACTGGCAGAGGCTCTGGAGACTTCTGGACTTCACTTTCCTCTTCTTTCGTGGATTTCCTATCTTCTTCCGGGTCCTCCTCTTCTTCTTCTACCTCTTCTTCCTCTTCACTTGTCTAATGTTAATAAAAACAAGAATAAAGAAATTCCTAAAGAGCATTTTTAGTGGTGACAAAACTCTTAGGCTAGTAGAGGGTCTGGAAGTGGGGCTCTGTCACTTCTTTCTGCCTAAGAACTCATGACAGCCTGCCAGACTCAATTTCTAAAAGGCTGGCCTCTGATGCTTGGATTTGAAGTCAAGAAGTCTTCTTGCCATGCTTTTGGTCCCCTCATCTCTCACTTTTTTTTTTTTTTTGTACTGGGAATTGAATTTGGACCTTATGCTTGCCAGGCAGGTGCTTATGTTGCCAAGCTATATCCCCAACCTTTGTCCCTTGTATTAAAACAATGCTAAGGCGAAGAGGGAAAAGGTTTTACTTTGTTTTTATACTAGGAATTTATTTTTTATTTTAACACAGGATCTTGCTAAGTCACTAAATTGCCCAGACTGCTGGAATTTGTGGTCTTCTTGCTGCCTCAGCCAATCAGAATGCTTTTACCACCAAGCCTGGCTAGAGGAGAGATTTTTATAGGTAGATAATCTGCCTTGTTCAAGTGAATTCATTCTTTCTTTCTTCTTTATTTGGTACAGGGTCTCACTATGCAGCTTGGACTCATAGTGATTCTCCTGTCTTAGCCTCCCAAGTGCTGGGATTACAGGCATGTGCCACCACACCCAGTCTCGGTGGCCAACATCGCACTCCTGGGGTTCGGAGGCTGGCATGGCATGCATTGCGGGGATTGAACCCAGGTCCTTGTGCTTGCCAGGCAATCACTTAGACTGCTGGGCTATCTCCCTAGCCCAAGATGATTAGATCAGATAACAATACCTCAGCCAGGCTGCTGGTCCCAGCAGTGTATGCATGTGGGCCTCAGAGATGCCTCATGGTGTTAAGTTTCTACCCTGCTCTTCTCAGAAAGTATTGGGAAAAGGAGGGAAAAGGGAGAGAAGTTTCCTTAATGTATCATATACATTTTCTTTTGCCTGACTACGGGCTTGGAAAAAGCAGTCTAGTCAATGTTTCCACATACTCATATTCTCCACTTAGAAGCATTTTGTAAATCAGTGACTCTCCATGGCAGAAAGGGAACCAGGAGGAGAATGAAGCAGAAAGTCCCCCTCCCTTCTGGGTTAATCCAGGGCCAGTGACAGGAGAGAGCATGGATGGGGGCTGGGCTGGCTGGGAGAAGCCTCACCCTGCTTCTCCTTAAGCACTGAACTCTGTGCTTTCCTTGGGCTAGGAAGGGAGTCTGCAGCGCATTTCCCTCATCTCGGCTTGTACACTGTGTTTACAAAATGCTTTCACACTGACTGTTATTACCTAATGGGCTATAAACAACCCTCGCGTTTTACAAAGCTGCAAACACAAGGTGTATCCACCACTTCTGCCCCAACAGGTCATTCCTCTCTGCCAGGTCCTCTGTGCACACCCACTCTCAGAGCAAGCGTGCACCAGCCTTTGTTTCCCTGAGTGAAAAACTGGGGAAGTAAGTGATTCCCAGAACCCACGAGTACCGATTTCCAAGAAGAGCAAAGACTTTTGAGAGCAGCGGTGCTCTGGGATCCAGAATCAGAGGCTTCCCTCCCCTTTTGGTTTGGGGTGTATGGGCAGGAAAGCCAATGCCAGTCACTGTCGGGCATGTGGCACCCAGCACCATTCTGGCTCCATAACACCACACACATGTGTTTGAGATTGGCAAGGCAGATTTAAGAAATGGTTCCAGTCTCTACTAGGTTAATTAAGATTAATTAGTAATGATCACGTTTACCGGAAGACTTCACTGCATACTGATGGAGACCTAGCATTTTATGGAGTGGGTATGATGCACGTGGCAGACTCCTCAGCTTATAGAACACAAGGGCTGACTGCACGTCAGTGCTTTATTCCTACAGGAACACACCATCTTTCAGACCAAAATGTTCAGGCACAACCATATTACATAAAATTCCAAAGGGTTTTCCTATTTCTTTAAAAAACTGGGACATGCCAGATATGGTGGCACATGCTAATAATCCCAGTACTTGGGAGGTTGAGGCAGGAGGATCGCCATGAGTTCTACACTGAACATGAATTAAATTTAAATGACAATGCTCTTTGTTTCATGGTACTTGTCTTAATTTTCTCACAATGCCATTCTTTTTGTTAAAAAATTAGAAGAAAATTTCCCACACCCTCAAAATTGTAGATTAAATTATTCTGTACTGTGATTATGTATGTCTTGGGAATTTTGATAGGTTTTATTTCAACTGGCAATCTATACACATTCACAAAATGATTTATCATCAAGCCATATGGCTCACAAAATGACTAAGAGATACAAAGATAGGAGGACAAAAATCCTAACATGTAGAACTTTGTATGAACAAGTTGGTCATTTTATGATGTGTTGCAAAACATTTAGTAATTTTCCAAAATTGCTGCAAAGAGGATAAATAGAAGGCAGGGAGGAGGCTGTATATTTAACATTGTGTACAAACCTCCAGTGTCCACACAGACTTTCTTGAGGAGGATGACATTTTTATTTCTCAGGCATGCAAATGTAAGTCATACTGCAAGAAACTAGGAATTTAGAATGAATATTTAACAACCCAAACCTGCTCAAAGACAAATTCATTTTTTTTATTTCTAGGAAAGAGTCTATAGGGTGTTCAGGGTCTCACTACTAGATCGGACTTCTAGAGATGTGCCTGTCTATGGCCTACCAACAGCTGGGATTACAGGCAAGCGCCACTGCACCCAGTCTCAATTGTCATCTCAGGGTGCCCTGGGGGGCGGGGCTGGCACAGCAGGCCCAGGGATTGAACCTCGGCCCCTGCGCTTGCTTGCAGGTGCTTTAATCATTGAGCTATTTGCCCGGCCCTCGAAGACAAATTTGAGTGTTACATTCATTACCAATAACAGTGACAACAGTGTACAGAGTAAACAGTATAAATGAGGCAACATATACACACCCCAGTTCTCACAAGAATCCAATACAAATAAGGACATTTACTAGAGAAAGTTTTCTCAAGGTCACAAGCTGGTAAAGAAGTTGACCTGAGATTCAAAGCCTGCCTGGTCTGATTCTAAAACTTTAGCCTTCTGCACTCCTTGGTCCCATCTCAAATGTGCTGGGATAATAGGGTATACTCCTATGCCTGCCTTTCCTATCCTTTAATATGGCCTTGAGGACACATGACCTGGTGCGCTGTCCCTGCTGACCCGGGCAGGCCCAGGGGACACAGAGCAGGACCCTGTCCTAGGACTGTGCCCGTGCATCTTCCCAGATGTGCCAACATTCATCTTTACTGGGCAAACAATGCTCAGCAGCTGGCAGTGCACAGGGCACCCAAGAGGAGGCAGGAGCTCCTGGCTGGCCTTCACTGATCAAGACTTCCTTGTTCCTGTCGCCTCTGCATATAAGCTTGCTGTTCTAAGCTCACAAGCAACAAGGGCATGGATACTCTGGTGCCATCCAATGCTGGCTCCTGGAGAGTGAGTGATTTCAGCAGGTGTGGCCCTTGGCCATCGTCTGCAGCTCTCCTAGAGAGCTCAGAGACGGAATGCTCCTGTGACTCTGACTGACTCCCAGCTCAAAAAAAGTTCACCCAGTCACGAGCAGACATTGGTGGCATTATGTCAGGCACTGTCCTAGTCACTTGGTGACACCTATGCCAGAGAGGTACAAAATGACCTTAGCCTAGATCTCCCAATCTTGTCTGTTTGCAAATATGGCATGGATAGGGCCCAGAGTGTTCAGAACTGGAATGGATTTTTTGAATCATAACTCATCTACCCCGGTGTGCAGTTCAGCAGGCCCAGGAACACAGCGCTAGGCCCCAAGGCCAGATTCTCGGGGGTTCCTCCTCCACTGTCTGACCTATTCACCTGCCCTGCAAAGCTCTGTGAGCACAGGCAAGTCCCTGTCCCTCTCTGAGCCTCAGTCTGCTGCCCGTAAAATGGTGGAACTGGTCAGTGTTCCTAAGGCTGTCTTTAAGACTTCCTGGTTTCATATTGATCTTAAACGCTCTTGGGATTCAAGGTAAACTTGCCCCTTGTATGTGTCACATTGTCCTGACTAGATATATCCTCTTGGTGGTAGGGGGCCAGAAGGCAGGGGTCTCTTAACATCCTTGTTGTGTGTTTCCATTACAAATTGCTGTTTACATTGTGGGAACTCAAGTGCTTTTAGCTGACTGAATCAGAGGGGGGCCATGCTGTTCTTTTAGACATGAGGCCACCCATGAGCAAAAGGCTGTTTTAAAAAAAAATATTAAAAAAAATCTTATATATTTATTTGGTACCAGGTCTCACTATACAGCTTGGACTTGTAGTGATCCTCCTGGCTCAGGCTCCCCAGCACTGGGATTATAGACATGTGCCATGCCGGGCTTTTGTGGCCCACAGTGGCATGCAGTACCAGAAATTGAACCTGGGTTCTTGTGCTTGCCAGGCAGGTGCTTAGACCGCCGAGGTGTTTCCCTAGCCCAAAAGGCTGTTTTGATATAAGTTAACAAGCCTTAAACCAAAAAGAAGCTCTACTCACAGGCCATCTTGAACATAGAATATAGCTATATTTGATTTTAAAAAATGGCAATGCTATTCTTTTCCACAACTTTCTATTCTAACATTTGGGCTCAAATGTCAATGTGTATCTGTGTATACATCACAGCTAGGGTAGATGCTTGGCTAAGGCTTTGAGGCCCTGAGCCCATGTGCTTTTGTACTTTGCTCTTAAGTGCAACAGAAGGGAATCAAGGTCAGGCAGCGCACTCCCCGGCTGTGTCACTCTGGCCAGCTCACTTAGGCTCTGTTTCAGTTTCCTACTTCAGAGAATTGGTATTAAATGAATTATACTGCATTAGATGAATCAGTTTTTATAAACTGCCCAGACTATGCCTGGCACTTAGAAGGTACTAAGTGTCTACTACAGAAAATAACTTATATGTGCTAACATCTCACAGGAAATGAAACTGTAAATGCAAACATCCATGAATGTAAACACTTCTGTGGATGTCCATGGTGACAGAGGCTAACGTGTAGCACTTAGCTGCAAGGTATGATGATGTCTACAGGAACATCTGGAATGCTTCTCACTAAGTGTGACAAGATTTACCCTGGCTATGGATACAGAGGAGAGTTTACAAGGAATCACGAGTGACAACTATTACCAGAGTCATGCATGTGGGCCTGTCAGAGACTACCTCCATTTTAGGCCTTTAGTGAGTACTTCATATGTGGGTGGCTTCCTCTGCTACCAGAGGAAGTCAAGGCAGGGGTTGCCTGGGGATGCAGGCACTGGGGTCATCCACGTGCTGCTCACCAAATCCGCAGTGACTCAGTTACTACTGTTCAAGTTTTAGAGAGGTTTTAGAAACCCTAGGGTGCCAGGTGTGGTGGAACATGTCTGTAATCCCAGCACCTGGGAGGCTGAGGTAGGAGGATTGCTGTGAAACTGAACGCTAGCTCCGGACTATATAATGACTTCAGGTATAAAGCAAGACCCTGTCTAAAAGAAAAAGAAAAAGAAAAGAAAAGAAAAGAAACCCTAGGGTGCCTCCATTTTTCTAAGGCATGTTATGGTGAATAGAATTAGTGACTAGAAAGATCAAGAAGAAACATTCCAAGGGTCAGGTCACCTGCCTAATAAACCAACCAACTGGAGCCTGGGACCATGCTGATTTTATGCTCCTGGCACTGATGTGTGGGCCACCATGTGTCACTAAACATGGTTCTACAGGTTAACCTGAGGATGTTTTCCTTCCACCTACAACAGGAAGTCAAGACCTGAGGCCTACAGCGAGCAGCACTTCAGTCTACCTCATACGGGTAAAGTCAAACCAAATACCAGGCAGTCACTAACCTAGGGGTGGGGTGGGGACGGAGCTAGCACAAGCAAGAATTCAGCGGCTTCACTCACCATGCAGTCTTCAATGATTTCTGCCAGGCGTGTTCGGTGTTTTCGTCCTAATCGCATTATCTTTTTCCATGTGTAGTAGTACTCCACGCACTGAGCCACCGTCTTGGACTTCACCTACAGGAAAGGTGTGCAACATTAACTCTGGAAGAGCCAGGGAGATAGCTCAGGGGCATAAGCACCTGCCTGGGAAGTGCAAAGACCTGAGTTCAATCCCTGGAATGGCAAAAATAAAATAAAATAAAATAAAATAAAACAAAATAAGAAAACAAGATTAACTCTGGAAGCAGGCAAAAGTAAGTCTTTTGGAATATTTAATTTTGTAACAGGTACAATGGGTTTCTTTGTGACCCTCATAAACTGTCTCTGTCCAATAAAAAAGGGATACAATGAAAAGCCTCCCTCCCACCTCTGAATTTTATCTTCTTTGTGGTACTATGAATTAAACCCAGGGTCTCTGCATGGAACTACACCTCACCTCTTTTTTGAGATAGGGCCGCACTAGACTGCTAAACTGCCTAAGTGCTGGACTGTAGGTGTGCACTACCATACTGAGCTGCAGAATTTCTTTAGGCGGTATTAGCATGCGTAAGTCTCTACCTTTCCTGGCACCATTTTTATTTGCAAGCTGTAGCAAGTACACAATAGTTCTGCAACTTGATTTTTTTTTTTTTCCCATGCTTGAACTGGAGTTCTGTCATCAACCCACAGAGCTTACTCAGTTTTTAACCCCGTAATGCAGCTGCCTTTCATTTGTTGTGTGTGCTTAGCTCTTTGACGTGACCTACAGGATCAATTTATGAGCAATGCTCCTTACTAATAGAATGGAAATATATGGCAAAAATTACAGTGACAGGGCTTAGTTTTTGCAGGAAATGAGCCTTGCCTTGTTCATCTGCAAAGAGCAAAGATAGCACTTCAGAAATGCTTCAGATGCGAGATATTTTTGGGTGTTGGAGTGTCTATATAGACTTTACTGGGTGAGCATCTCTAATCTGAAAAGCTCCAAAATCTTTGGAGCATTTTGGATTTTAGATTCCTTATTAAATTTATTTTGGTACAAGGTCTTGCTATGCAGCTTAGACTCATAGTTACCTTCCTGTCTCAGCCTCCCAGTGCTGGGATTACAGGTGTGTGTCACTATGCCCAGTTTTGGTGGCCAGTATGTCATGCGGTGCTGGGGTTCAAACCCAGGTCCTTGTGCTTGCCAGGCAGGCATGTAGATCGCCAAGCTATCTCCCCACCCTGGATTTTAGATTTGTGGGCTAGGGATGAACACTCCTTTGTTCAGTTCCTATATCGGTCTATTCAGGAGAGGTTTCTAGAGACTCCCAGGGGATGGGAGTGTGGCCATCTTCATGGCAAGATAAGAAGGGACCCACCAGAAGCCTTGCCTGATGCCTGGAATTTCTACACTAGATTTACCCTGGGAATGAGGGCACAGCCCCAGAGTGTCCTTGCTCAAATATCTGCATTGCCTGAAACATGAGTTCTTCATGGCCACTAGGCATGGGTCCTTCAAGGAACGAGGCAGGGACCAGGTGGATGGATTTGGGTTTGTCCTCCAAAGTTCCATGAGTGGGGTCTCTGAGCTGAGGCTTAGTGGGGGATCTTCAGGTCACCAAAGGCATTTCCCTGGGGGGGACTGAGGTGGCTCACCAAAGAGCAGGTTGTTGTAAGAGCAAGCCAGTCCCTGAAGAGCTCTGTGCGGGACGCAACTCCTCACTTGTGCATATACTCCTGCCACGCCACCTGCCACTGGGCTCTTAAGAGGCTGTAGCATAGGCTGCCTGCTCTTGGACTTTCAGCTCCCAAACCATGAGTTGAGGAAATCTTTTTTCTTTATTATTATTATAAATGTATTTGGTTGTTGGTACAGGGTTTCACCATGCAGCTCAGACTCATGGGGATCCTTCTGCTTTCAGCCTCCTCAGCGCTGGGACTACAGGCATGTGCCACCACCTGGACTCTGGCCAGCACAGCCTGCCCTGAGGGTGGGGTTGGTATGGCATGTAGTGCTGGGAATCGAACCACTATCTATGCACTTTGCCTAAACAGGTGCTTTAGTCTGCTGAGTTATCTTGCCAGTCCCCTTTTTTCTTTATAAAGTTACTGGGCTTTGAGTATTATAGTAATGAAAAGCTGACTAACACACCAGGTTGAGCCTAGGAGAAAGGCAACTCTACAGAGGTCAGCATTTCTGCGTGGAGACCACAGAAATCGACTGATTTCTGATGTTCATCCAGGCCATAACTTGGATTAACAGGAGACATCCCATCCTGGGATGCCACTGGGGCCAAGCAGCTTCCATGGAAGTTGTCACCATGCCTCTGTTCCTCATATAGTTGCACGTTCTGAATTATCTTTCATAATCAATATAGCACATCATTCATCAGCTTGGTGAGATATTCTGAATATTTTAACTTTTTAGCCTATACCACCCTCAGCCAATTAAGGCCTATTAATCTTATTATTTGTTCCACACAGTATGACTTTATAGGGAAGTTTTATTTTGCCGCAAGATGCTATATACATAAGGTATTATTTACATTATTACTGTCATTGTGATTAGGGGCCTAATTTGAGAACCTTTACTATAGGATAGGGGGAGGTCATGTGTTCTCCTCTCTACAATTTCCAAGAAAAGTTCTGTCAAAAACATGATAGATCTGTCAAATATAATGATATAAATTATGTAAATTATAGACTAGAGGCCCCAGCTCTAGCTATTCTAAAGCTCATAATTCCGGCAGAATTATGAATTATACATTTTTATTAAGATACAAACCCCAACACTATAGCATCCAAGTAACCATGTCTTCTTTCCTGCTCTGATTTCCCGCTATACCCAGACACTGGGGCCACCCCTATAACAACTATGACCCTTTGCCAATAAAGACAGAGACAGCCCTTTGGTCAGGATGTCAAACCAAGTACCAAGAGTTTTTGAGTATTTCTACATATTCAAATTTTCAAATTTAATTTCAAGTGAGCAATGAGAGAAATCATACTTACCATCTTCTGTACAAAAATAAAGTCTTTGTTGTAAGTGGCTAGTGCTTTATTAAACAGTTTTCTTTCTAGGGAGGTCCACTTGTCCGAACCTACAATAAAACACATACTTCCTAAGAACAGGCCACATTTCTCCCCACACTTAGCTGCTGGTCTGTTTAGTTGAAGCCACAAAACACAACTGTCTAGCAAGTGATGGAAGGGAACTCTAAGGTGAGGAACTAGCAGGTGCAGAGAAGCAAGAGATGAGGCCCTTCACTCACTTTCATTCAACACGTATTCCCTAGATGTCTGCTACAAGCAAGAGCTATGCCAAGGAAGAGCTACCATTCTAAGTGCTTCCTACACATTACATTCTAGATGATTTACAGTTATTAATCACTGGGTTCTACTAACAACTGTGTAAGACTGGTATTTCTAGTATCCCATTTTACAGTGAATGGAGGTCTTCCAAGATTAAAGTCCAGTATGGCTCAATAACAGGGCTCCAGCAGAAAGAAGCAAATGAGGCCAGAGAGGCATTTTTTTCTTGCTCTGCTCCTGAAGATTAAGCCCAGGGCTCTTACACTAACATACAGCTCCTTTTTTTTAAATCTATTTAGTACAGGGTCTATAGGGTCTCACTACACAGATTGGACTTGTAGTGATCCTCCTGTTTTCAGCCTCCCAAGCGCTGGGTTACAGGCATGTGCCACCATGCCCAGTCTTAATTGCTTCTCAGCTTGCCCTGGGGGCAGGGCCAGCACTTGGCCCACTGGGGATCGAACCCACATCCCTGCATCTGCCTAAGCAGGAGCTTTAATTCTCTGAGTTATCTGGCCAGCTCCAAGCCCTCCCCACTACTTTTTTTTTTTTTTTTTTTTGTCTTTTTGAGACAGGGTCTCACTATGCAGTTCAGGCTGGCCTTGAGCTCACTTTTGTAGCCCAGCCTGGTCTGAACTCACATTGATCCTCCTGCCTCACCCTCCCAAGCAATGGGATTACAGGCGTGCACCACCATGCCTGGCCCCAACTCCATTTCTTAATTAACTTTATTCTGAAACTAGGTAAGCTGCTCAGGGTGGGCTTGAATTTGTCAAGCTTCCTCCTTCCTCAGCTTTCTAAGGTGCTGGGATTATAGGCATGCCTGGCTGGGATCAGATTGCAGCAGATGTGCAGACTGAAGAGGAGAGAGGTTCTGCGCTGCTGAAAAGGTATACTGAATTGGTGAAACTTGATTCATGTTTTTCCCCTATATGAGGAAGTAGGAGACATACCAAATGACAAGGTCTTTTATGGAACAAGACACACCTGCATCCAAAGGGCACGTATAATTGGGATATAACCTAAGTGGTTACTCTTTTTTTTTTTTTTTGTCTTTTTGAGACAGAGTTTTGTTATGTAGGTCAGGCTGGCCTTGAGCTCACTTTTTGTAGCCCAGGCTGGTCTCGAACTTGCACCGATCTTCCTGCTTCAGCCTCCCAAGTGCTGGGATTATAGGTGTGCGCCACCATGGCCGGCCTAAGTGGTTACTCTTGGCACTCGTGTATTAGAAGTACATTCCTCCAGGGACCCATGTTTGATCCCCAGCACCACATGCTACGCTGATCACACCCCCTGGGTGTACTGCACGGCCACCAAGTCTGGGTGTGGCAGCATATGGCCATAATCCCAGTGCTGGGGAGGCTGAAAACAGGAGGATGAGTCTGAGTAGTGTAGTGAGATCCTATACCAAATACTTAAATTAAAAAAAAAAAAAAAAAAAAAGAAACGCTTTCTTCAACCTTTAAGAGGTAGGGCTGAATAAGAGATCACTACTGCCCCTCCCCAGGCACTTTCTTGCTTCCTGTCCCCTCGAGCTCTCCCTTTTGCACTCACGCAATGGGACATAGCGTCTTTGGCTTCCAAACTATGTAAACTTCTCTTTATAAAGCCCCAAGCCTCAGCAATTTCTTAGTAGCAATACAAAACTAGTACGACCCTATTTCAGGAAGTGCTAGGCAAAGTTCAGCTACTGGAGGCTCAGAAATCTTAGCTCCACTCTTCTAGCTTGCTGAACTCTGCACATCTGACTCCTCGGAAGCACATGGGCAGGCCTTGGCATTCACCCACTTCTCAGAGATGGAGGTCCCTAACCCACAGCAGCTTCTCTTCTCTCCAGGGCAGGTCTGAGGTTTCCATTTTGCCATGGTCAGGGGATGGGGTTGAAGTAGAGGGAACCTAAATGGCTCTTCCCTTGGACGATTCAACCAAACATCAGTGAATCAAGAAATCTCTCTGGGCATGGAGAGGCTTCCTGAGGCTGAGAGCAGACATCCTGGCATCCTTGAGGGACTATAGAGTTCCATGATGTAAACTCAGATTTCTGAAATAAACAACTTTTCTGTGTGCCCTTTTGATGGGTCCTGAAGCCAAGGGCTCTGACTCCAGACAGAATATAATGTAGTTTCCACTGGGAACTAGTTCAAATCTCTACACTCCAGTGAAACTATTCGATTTCTTTGGTTTATAAGTTTATCTTTTTTTTTTTTTTTTTTTTTTCCTTTTAATCTTTGTGGCCCTCAGTTAGAGCTCAGATGGTACATCAGGAGGCACTGTGATGGAAACTTTCAATAGATCAGTGAGAATTCTTTCCAACCTTTGCCAGACAATAGGTTAGACTCCTGCGTTGGTGCAGCTCTATAGGACTGCCCAGTTTGCTCAGGCCAACACTATCTCTATGGCGAATATGCTTCCTTCCAACCATGCCAGGCTAACCACCTGACTGCTGGCCTAACGAGCAGCTTGATCAAGCTCCCCGATCTGCCAACTTCATGCGGGCATGTCCCTTTATCACTTCCACGTGGCTTGCCAGCCATAAGCCCCCAGAAAGTGAATTAACTTGCTGGCCTAGCTGTCTGAGAGATCCCCAAATCTCATGGGTGAAGGAGACTTGCTTTGGGTTAGGGGCTGCTACTCTGTAATTCGACCTTCCACTTCTCAAGGTGTGTTCTATGCACAGCTACAAAGGGTTGCACATTCCCCTTCCACTCTGTGCCATTCTCTCCCTCTGAGACTTCAGGGTCTGGCGCACGGAGCTTGCCCTGGAAAGGAAGAATCAGCTCTCTAACAGAGTCCTGTGATCTGCGCTTTGTCCAGGCGTGTTCAACACAGAGTCCATGGATGAAGGGCGGAGGCCGGGTGAGACGCCAGATCCCTTCTTACCCTGGAGCTGGGATCCCATCTCAGGTTGCCCATAGGGGCTGAGACTCCACACCTGACTTGTTGGACTGAGCTGCCAGGCTGGACCAGAGCACAGATCAGTGACATCTGAATGTTCCCTCCTAAAATAACACCACTGTACTATGATACAAAGGGTGACGGTGGCCAGGCGACCTTAGGTTGTAAATGTGGTTTTCCCTTCTACTCCCTCAGTAACTGCAGGAAGTCACTTCTCTGACTTTGTGCCCTCCTCTGTGACACAGGGATGCTGGCTCAATAGATGCTTTGGATCTTTGCTGGCCCCTTGGACAGCTGATTTGGATCAGTCCAGGGCTCTGGACCACACACTGCCCCTCTGGTGTGAGCTCAGAGGCCCTTCTGAAGCCGGCTGCTTCCTGCACTTGCTGCCTGTGTGTCAATCCCACAGCAACTCCTGTGGCTTGGAATCCAATGCTCAGGAAAGGCTCAGGGAACTCTTTCCTGAAGTCTGTCAGAGAGAGCACTTGCTTCTCTCATTCTGAGACAAGCTTCTATGCCAGCTCTTGGATTTTGCATCTTGGACAAAATCCAAGCTAAAGTGCAAAACCAAGGCAGGGGGCTGGTGCAAATCCTCCCCTCCCCTTCTGTCCTCCCTCTGCCCTTCCTTTCTGGGTAAGATCCCTGCAGCCTACTCAGCAGGCATGTGGGGCCGGTGGGCTGACAAGCCCCTAGCCTCATTTGTTCCACCTGGGATTCCTGGCTATTGGGCTATTATCAGCAGGGGCCCCTAACAAGCCGATTAAGGCTAATGACAAAGAGCCTAATTAACTGAATGAAACTGGTGCTGGAACAGTATCCAGAGAAAAAAATGCTCTGTGCTTCGGTTGCTGGGAAACAGGCTCTGGACTGTGGCTAATTTTGGGGCAATTCACAGTGAACTCAAGCAATTAAAAAGAGACATGGAAGGGGAACAGAAAGTTTGGGCACAGTATCTTTTAGAAGGCCTTTCTATGTTCCTTTCAGAATTAAAAAAAAACAAAAAACAAAAAACCCACAAATTTTTATCAATGTTATTGTTGTAGTTACCCCAGAAAGACAGGTTTATTACAGAAAAAGGAGGGCTGTTTCTGTACCAGAAGGAGGGTTTTCAAGAGTGGGGTGAAGACTAATTTTTTGGAGGTGCAGGGTAGAACAACATACGACTAAAGTTGCCTTTGGGGCAAAAATGAGGGAGGCCTCAATCTGATCTTATATTTTGAACTTGTCCAGTAAACTTCGTTTTTTTACAACAAGAATTGTAGGGGGCTTGCCAGGTGGCTCAGCTGGTTCAAGCACATGATTCTGACAAACTCTCTCAGGTTTGATCCCCACCCCAGGCAAGACAAGAGAGGAAAAGACCATTGTCTGGCTAAAGACAGGCTCCAAGAATGACTGGAAAGTGAAATCACAGTTGTGTTTCTTGCCAAACAAACCTCTCTTGAGTATGTATCTCTGTCCCCTCATCACACCAGGGTAGCTATGAAGGCAGAATCCAGGCCTCTCCCATGGGACAGGTACTTTCTTCAGGGTTCCCTCAGCTCCAGGAGCTCAGGGCAGCATTTCAGGACCCACTGAGAGCCTTGGCTGAGGCGGAAGCTGACAGCAATCTCTGATGAACCCTTGCCAAGAAATTGGGCCAAATCTAACACCCCTCATTCTGCACTCACCTGTAGAACAACCAGGTCTGGATAAACCGAGGTCGCTAAAAGTCATCTAATCATAAGGAGGCACGTCCTCACCCTGACCAGTCCTGTTTTACCCTTTCCTAGCAAATGCAGATGTGAGCAGAGAACCACTGCTGGGAACCACCGCAGGCAACCACCAGTCACACAAGGGAGGAGCCAACTGAGTGCCAGGGGCCGCTGAGGCAGCACCCTCCTCTGAAGATCTTGTACAGGGTTCACAGGGCTGGGACAAGCAGCTCTAAGATGTGGAAGCAGCTCATGCACTAGTCCTTTACCCCCCTAGCATGTCTCTTCTGGGTCCCAGTGTCAGTCACTTTCCTTTTTCTATGGAACTACTTGAGGTGGCGTAGGAAGAGAAGAAAACGAGTAAAGGAAGGAAGTGGTTTCCAGAAGCTTGTGTCTCTTTTTCACCACATTTCAGCCTTGTCCTTGAGCTCAGTCTGCTGCTTTCCCTCAAGGGCAGATATACCCAGAAGATCTGACCTCTTGTTCTAGACAAGGAGCAGCTTAATGTACCACGCTAGGGCCACGAGCTACAGTGAAACCAGCCACAGCCATAGAATGGGAAGCCCATGGCATTCCAGGAGACACATCACAGTGAGGCCAGAACAGAATGGACAGTTCTACTGGAGCGTCTGATGGACTTTGGTACAGAGACCAAGGCAGGCTGGGGACATACAGGTGGGATTCAGTGACACCCAGAATCCTAATAAGGGGATCAGGCGGCAATAGCTGGAGGCCTGGATAAGTGCTGGGGTGCACTCTGCTGCCACCCCTGTGGTTTGGGGGAGGGTACCAGCTCAGAGCATGAAGTTGGGCCAGACTTTAGAGACCAGTGACCTCTGCCCTTTTTATAGTCTAGAAGATTCTCAGGAACCTTGTCGGCACTCACTTCCTAGAGGAGGCAAAGTGACTGCAAGCCATAAGCATTTGTTTCCTGGAGGCGCTAATCGTTCGTACCTCAGTTCCACCTCTGATTCCCCAGGGATAAAATGATTCTAGAAAACAGAAGTTCCCTGGTCTGCCTGGGAGGAAGCACAT